>CM067064.1:20600591-20840441 GCA_033980235.1 Diadema setosum
GAGGAACCTGATTCGAACCACATGGTGGCGTCGTTCATCTTGTAGTAGCGACCTTCTTGGAAGAAGTAGACGAAGCCGTCGGCGAACAAACTTGCTGCTTCGACGCCGCTCCGTAGTGCCACGGGTACATTGCCGAACATATTCGTAATGCGAGCCCGTCGTAGTAAGCTGTTGGTGCTGCTAAACTTGTAGGCAAAGCTCCCTGTTCATGCAGACATTGGAAAGGAAAAATAAAAACACTTTGATAATGAATATTTACCCGAACATTCGTAATCATGAACTTTGATTCAAGTTGCAGGAAAGTTTACAAAGCGCCTACACGACACAGATATAATGATTATGATTCAGATAATAATGGTAGTAATCACAATAAATCAGCACTAAAGACAGACGAAACTAAGTTTAGCAATATGATACACGGGATCACACCAGGGTCGAGAGAAACACCATAGGTGGTAACAGCTCGTCCAAACGCTTATGCATTCGGACTCGGGATATTTGTTTGAAAGGCGAGAATTTTGTCCAACAATGACAGTACTCCCACACTCGTGCCCCCAGAATCGCAAAAGCATTCTCTTTCTGGTTCCTAAGTCACGATGTCCAGACTGAACAAGTCTTTTTAACATATTAATGGGATGGCTTATTTGTCAGGGGAAACCTTTTTATAAGTGAACAATTTCAGTAGAGCAGTAAACTATAACGTTGCTCACCTTTGAAGAAGTACTTGTCGCCATTTCCTGACTGGTAGGCGGCATCGATGTTGCAAGGAAGGCCGACCCATCTTCGGTTCGTCGGAGAAGGCGGCTGGTTATGATTGGCGATAGTTTGACGATACACGAAACAATCCTGCCAACGAGATCAGAAGGGAAATGCTTGATGTAATTGAGTCAACGTAATGTGCATTTGGCGCCTAGGAAAATTATTCAATACAGTGTAATTCAAAGATTTTTTTCTTTCAAACAATGCACATAACCTTACCTGCAAAATGTATAATGATTTTGCTTGTACTATAAACAAATTATCTATCTTCATTACTTGATCGTAATAAGTGGAATTGAATTGATACTTCAGGCCATCGTTATTGCAAAATTTGATTCTTTAAGCAGATATAACCATGTCTATCTTACAGAGAAGCATTAATGGAAATAACATCAATCATTGCTACAAATTTCAATTTATTGCTGCCACTATCAATTCCTGTGATATATCTATGCACACACTCCCATTACATGCATACTAAAACTATAAACAACGTTTTCATATTTGCGCATAAATAAGTTTCTACAGTATAAATAAAGAAAGAATACTATAGCATTATATATACATATATATATATATATATATATATATATATATATATATATATTGTTGATACAAAATATGCTTCAAGATGGGTCAACAAAATAAAAGTACAATATCAATAATTCATGATGGGAAATTGCTTATAAGTACAACGGAGTCAAGCAACTTACGTTGAAGAAATATGAGAAGATGCCATCTTGGAAGCTAGCGTCAAGAGCTGAAGGGAAATTGGTGCCAAATCTGGCGTCGACTCGTCCCCACGTCGCGGTCGATTCGTCGAGTTGCCAGTAGTAGGGTCCTATTAAAGAGAATAAACACAAGAAACGAAATGATTAATATACAGAAATCTGAATCATTGTAAAGTTGCAAAATATAGATTTTCAACTGCTATTGGAAGATAAAAACTTCTACCAGCAAGCGGTACTTATTCATAACATCCGTATAACAGTAGGTAAAAATCACGACAAGATTATTAATGAGGAAGATATGTAAAATCGTGACAAGCATACTCGTATAAGTAAAATGGCGTGCTTTACTCACCACTGATGGCAAAGACTCGGCCCCTGACATCTCGAATGACGGATTGAAAAGAACCGCTGCAAGCTGACCTGGGAGGGGGCGGGCTAGTGGGTGGTTGGCGTGTTGTGGTGGTTGATACCGTGGTCGTCGGTCGACGGGTTGTTGTGGTTGTTGGTCGCCCAGAGCCAGTGTTCGCTGATGATTAAACAGAAAGAGAAAGAAGAATGTAAGCATCGTAGCAATGCATGGTCAACACCAAGTACTTATCAGCACGCAACAAGAAACTAAACCTTAAAAAAAGAAAGAAAACAAAATCCCATACATGAGGTTGATAACATCGCTTGTCACGCACGCAGGCTTTTAAGTGGCTGCGTATACCTACATACATTCATTCATATACACGAGGGATAAGAAAGATAAGAAAGATTAAGATTAAAGATACTCACGTCCATACAGACTTTGAATTCCCAGGATGTCATCCCGATCGAGACGAAAGTTGGGCTGGTAACCACGATAGTAGGGGTACATGAGGGCAGAAGACACGTCCGAATGATACAACCCAAGACTGTGTCCAAACTCGTGGGCGGCAACTTGGAACAGGTTGGTACCTGATTAATAGAGACAAATCAGTTAACACTTGAGGATTTGAAAGCAGAAGAGCGAATTGCATCAATGTACTTTTGAGGTTATGTCTTAAAATCTTCACCGGAATAAACAAGGGAGTACGAAGATAAAACATAAACTTGGCCAAAAATCAGCTCAGAGAAAACAGGTGAGTTCACATTATATAAAAAGAAAAAAAAAGTCATCAAGACATTTTACTTGATGAGTGACTCACCTGAGTATGTATTCATTGTCCATGTCTCAGACTCGTCAAAATGGGCGTCTCCGTTTCGGGGAAGGAAGGCGTGAGCGAGTACACCACCACGACCGTCAAACCGGATACCATCGCCGTGCTCGTAGCTGCCGAACAAGATCTGGATATCGACTGAACCAGGACCGATGACTTCCTGGAAGCTTAAGCCTGACACATCTTCCCAGACCTGTGAAACAAACAACGCCAAGGAAAGTCGATTTTAAACAGACATGCACGCATTCGATACTGAAGTGATATCGTACAAACTATATCAGTAACTGTTTCTTGATTGCATGATACTTTATCAAGATACAGCAAGGGACCAAGGAGGAGTGATCTTTGCTTTGTTGTTTCGACAAGCATGAAAGAGTGATATAAACATACAGTCTGACTTTAGAAGGGGTTTCCGTATCATTAGTCATCGTAAGCCCGAAAAACGTATCGCACATCTTAGCAGACCATTTTCATCGAAATAAAAGAAACGTTTGGATAGATTAACTCGATTGGAATTCAAAAAGTGAAATCCATAAAACGTCCAACTGCCCGAAAGTTGATAACTTCGTCTTACCTGGAATGCTCGTCTGATCTCGCTCTTCACCTGGGATGATGATGGGATATCGGCGGTGAGGGCGCCAAAGCGGTATGTTACCCGACTGTTGAGCCACTTGGTTCTAGCAGCCACAAAGGGAAGCACGTCAGGCACTCCGCAGCGAGGTGTGTTCAGAATCTCGACGGTTGCATTATCAAGAATGCCTGTCAACGACAAAGAAAAATATAAACTGAATAGTTGAAATACCAACCAGCGCAAGACGTTTAAAGAGTAAGGACATACTCTGCATAGATTTAATATGAAATGAACCAACAGCAGTAATGAGGAGATAACGAAAATTCTCGGATCGACCTCAATACAGATGGGTCATTATTTCCAAATTTTGCATTACTTAGAAACCATTTTTCACTGATTTTACAGTACAAAGTATAGTACACGCTTATACACTTGTCCTTGTCCCTAAAATGGATGTGTGGATGTGCAATAATTCACAAAATCTATTTACCCGAAAAACCAAACGTGTAAACTCTCTGCATAGATGAAAACAAAAAGAAAGAAAAATACAGATGATTTCATTTTCCAAGTGGCAACTTAAATATATCAAAAGCCATCCTGGTTTAAGACGAGATAATAGTGAGTGACCTCACCTGTTTGAGGAATACTAGCGTTCCTCTGGAAGTCCATCAGAACCTTGGTCAGATTGACTCCGGTACTTGGGTTGAAGGAGGAGCCTGGTGGCAGATAGCCGAACTGCTCAAGTTGACCCTTTGTGGAGAGAAGGAATATGATAGAACAATTAAAACATATCATCTAAAATTTTCTATACTCGACTACTCAGTACATTGATGGATTTTGATTTGATTGCCAATTTGCAAACTCGTATTCTTTGAAAGTAATGTCATGATATCGACAATACACAGATAACCAAGACTTAAGAAAATGTCATCCGTAAGAATATTCTCATGGAATAATAATATAGGTTTTCGAGACCAATGTCATTGTCTTGTCATATTCAGTTTCATTTTAAAATCATGAATCTTAGTCAAATACGCACATGAATTGAAATATCATCATCAAAAATCGTCGTTCAAATGTACTTATGTCGCAGCCGATTTCGCATTTGCGCATTCTGATTCATGATTGCGCATACTAAGTATATACCAAACGTTTTCGGCAGTGGTTATTCAACTTCTTCTCAACCTGTCCCCGTACAGCTCATTCCCAATATTAAAATTCGCATGAATACGGGGAAACAAGATTATAAAAGGAACATCCAGAATAAACCAGTACGATGTCAATTTTAAAAGTGCATGACTTTGACATTGGTCTTTGCCTAACAACGAATATGAAAGCACTAAACGATAAATCGTTGGACCAGAGTCTTTCAACCGCTTAATCAAACATACGAATTAGAATGTACATAAAATGAAAATGGATAACAACTTTACCATTTAGTTTATGATGTCATACAAAAGAGTTCAGTATAACTAGCATCGTTAGTTTTTGAACGCATTATAGACGTTGACTCTACATGTATATAAATCAATGGATTATCATTCAAAATCAAACTTTTGTAGCAAGTTGTGAGGCTTACTTTGAGTTTCGTCACTTCTGATAGTTCGATGCCATCTTCAACAACTACCATGGGTGATCCGGATGGCTGTGCCGTCGTCGTGAGAAAATCTTGGATGTCAACGTCGCTCTGGATTGAATCTGTTGAAGCTTTCGCCACGGTAATTGATGTCCACAACCTACACAGGGTAAGCAAGGTGATCAGAAAGACTGGTTTGTCCATCGTGGATGTGAAGCTACTAATGTGTTGATTCGAGAAGGACTGCTAATTATTCTCCAAAGTTCCCCTTGGTTAGAATGTGATTAGAACTCTCTATCTCGGTCCCATTTATAAGGGGTCTCTCCGAGAGTGACGACATAAAGAAGATTCTGCTCTTCTCTGATTGGCTAGCCAATCAGCGGGTGCCCTCTTAGAAGCGAGCGTGGATTGGACGTTCATTGTTGCTTTGGTTTAATACAAAAGAAGGGCAGCCAGGCCTTGCAGTATTGTTGCTGCTGCTGTATCCGGGTTTTGCTTTCAATTTGTCCATGGGTGTTAAGGTGTAGGTGTATCAAGGAATTACGTAACTGACACCTAGCTCACCTGAAACCATCTTCTATTATTCCCCCCTCTCCTACTAAGTAGCTTTAAATTAACTTGAATTTGAACGTGTTTCTATCTCCATGACAACGATAAACAGATCACTCCACATTTTTCGTTTATATGCTGTTAGAGTTGAAACTGTGACAAAACGTATAATAATATTAATATTCCTCGGTGAATACATTCCACAACTTTTTGTATCTTACATTTGAAGTTTATTCCCCAGCGAAACAAAAGAGGAGAAAATGGCATGATTATACGGCAAATAAACATTTACTCACATACGTAAGGTTATTACTATTGTAAGCTGATGTTTATTATAATATATCAGACGAAATTAGATGCTTGTAATTTTTCGAGAACTCGTTCATGACTTGCAGAATGTAGGGTAATATTAAACATCTTGGAGATGAACGTCAAATCCTAAATACATGATGACTAGAAATAGTGATGAATATAAACCATGAAGATGGCATCTGATTTTCTTTGTGATAAAGGAATCGTTCTTTTACATTTTGTTTTATTACTCAGTATACTTACAATTTACTGAGTGTATTCAACTGATCGTTTAGAAACGGTGGACAGGATAACAGTCATGATTTTACACTTCACGAGAGTGGTATGTAATAGCATGACGTGATATCTTGGCAGTCAAATATATTTAATCCCCAGCACATGCACCGTTTTGCTACCACATACTGGAGTAATTGGTAATGAATATAATCCCCAGTATAACATGCACCGTTTTTGCAAACGCATACTTGACAGGTATCGTAATTGGAATTATTCCCGGTATATGCACCGTTTAAACCCCATTTGTTCTGGAAAATATCAAGAATCTAATTCAGTTATATATCTATAGATGGTGGTGGCAGTTTTGTGCATCACGGCTTTATCCATATGACTTTTTTTTTCTCATTGTTTTAAAATTGTTGTGGGGATGTGTTCTGGGAAGCGTAAATTTAACGTGGAAGTTGGGTTTTTTCAACAACAAAGTTGCATGTTTTATGTTTTATTTTTTGGTGGTCTTGGGTCATGTGTTTAGGTACAACGACTTGACAAAACGGGAATTTCCAGGTTGGACAATTCTAAAAATGAAATTGAAAATGAAATTTCTCATTTATAATATGGAAAGTTAGAGTTGGTGCTAGTTATGTTCGGTAGTTGTAAAAACGATTTATTCCCTGAATTGAATTTTTTTTTGTGTGTTACTTTTTACCTCACTGAACGATTTTTTTTCAAACCCGATAGGAAAAAAGAAGAAGAAGAAGAAGAAGAAGAAGAAAGAAATAGGCGACACCTAAAGGTGAAACAAACAAAGAAGATAATCTTTAGGTTTTGAGTGGATGTTGATGTTGTTGTTGCTGCTGCTGCTGTTGTAAATCTGTTTGTTTGCCTCATTTTCACATGACTGTGTTGTTCATCATCTTATTTTTATCATTATTTCAGTTGAACGAGAATATTATTATAAATATTATACATTTTTATCCCACTAGACAATCTGAAAATGTTCATACAACGGAGTACAATTGATTGTGAGCTTTTATTGCTGATGAAGTCTTCGGAATAACGAACCCTAATTCATTTTCTGATTAACAAACCTTCGGAATAACGTCACATATGTTTTGAGTAACAAACCTTTCTTTTCTTCTTATTTTTTTTTTTCATTCTCGGATCAACGAACTTCTAAGTATAAGGAGTTTGTATGTTTCGGAATAACGAACCTTCGGAATGATAAACACCATTCTGCCGAACGGTAATCCAGGTGAGATTTTGTGTGAATAAACGCGACGAACCTTTCGGAAGGCAGTCAAACCTGCCCTCCCTTATTTCCTTTCTTCTGTCTTTATATACCGTATATCTGTAGTACAATATACTCTAATTTTTCTACACAAGTCCCTCTGCCTCTATATTTCTCTTTGCATGGCTGCAAGCAGAAGCTAAGCAGTAGCTCTTTTTGATTATCTCTTGTACCGCGTATGTATACACTTATAAGACATATTAAATCCATGATATAAAGATTTCTGTTTATATACTATTAACAATATGTGTACATGTACAATGATATAATAATGCGGAAACCAATAAATCAAATTAAAATCAAATCAAACATATGGGTTCGACAGCCATTTTTCAGCAATGTTCCTTAAACCATGAGGTAAAAGAGAGACTCTCTTCCACCTCCTCCACTTCCACCTCCTCCCTGCTTAAACACTGAACAACACGATGAAGATAGACACAATGACAAGACGGTAGCCTACAGGTGTAAAAAAAAAATAATACAGGCCGTGGCATTTTTATTGATGCTCGTCAAACAGCACTTAAAGGGACTGTACAGTACTGCTTGAGGTGGGGATTCATGTTTTGAACATTCCTAAAGCCCTGGTCACAACTCGCCGTGCGTGCTTTGCGTCCGTACGTTCTTGGCGGAGGCCACGGCGTTCACGTTTTTTTCTAAAAACGTGGGGAGGAAGTGACTAGCGCAGGGAGGAAGTACGTCAACGCACGACACTCGCACGGTTGCGCAGGATGTAAGTACGTGGCCCGCACGCCACGCCTGGCCATGAGGGGTTACGTGCATCGTACGTTGTGCACGTGGTAAGTGAGTTGTACGTGCTTACAACTTACAATCTGCGTGAGATTGCTACGTTCTCTTGCGGAGGCTGTAATTACACGTGCTGCTCACGTAAGGTATCCCTACTCTGTCGCAAGTTGTAAGTGCGTGCAAGTGCGATGATTTTTTTTTTCTCCCCGTCAGATGCTAGGGGTAGGGCCTAGGCCTAATTATAGGACCACCTTCCAAGGTTCTTCAGATGTATAATCAGACTTCTTCTCCATAGATGTATATAAAAGTTTAACCTTCTGTGTGTCATATTCATTTCATGTCTATTGGTTTATATATTCTGTTGAATGAAATGAGATTGAAATAAATAAACTACGTGAGATTATGTGAAATGTGTGCATATTTGACTCATTGACAGAGAAAGGGTTAATAGGCTATATCAGGTATAGGACCATAGAGCTGTACAGCTCTATGTATAGGACCTAAGTTACATCACGTATAAAATGGCATTGTATACATGATGTAGGCTAATAGGCTAATGTCAATATCAGGTATACAATGACATTGTATAACATTATTTGGATTAAAACATCCTAACACATTGGCACTTGAGGTGAGATGCGTATGATTTGCTGTTATGAAGTCTGGCATCTTTATACCCAGTTTCAGAGGTGGTGGCAATTCAGACATGGAGGCATTTTTAGCTAGATTTATCAGCATATTAATAGAACAATGAATGTAGGCCTATGAGTTTGCAGTTTCATCTGGGACTAAAGGTGTCACGTTTGCAATTAAGGTCCTATATAAGGTAATACTGTCATAGAAAATTCTTCCTTGCTTAATTTCAAAATGTACACATTCTCAATTTCAGAGAATGGTACTGACTTTATCACTGTTCTGCATATACAATGATGATCAATGCCTTTTAACCACGCTTGTGCAGATCTTAAATGTAACATTTCCTTTCAAAACTCCAAAAATCTTGTCACTTCATGCATTGACCATTCAGAGCTCAAGATTTCTATATGTTTTGCTTCTTCAAGAAGTTTTTTACTTTGTCTTATGTGCCACAAAATATGGTACAAGTGTATACAAGTGTGTGTATATATATATACACTCAGCAAAAAAGAAAGTAAACACTTTTTCGAGGTCATATTTTTCATAGAAGACTTTTATGAAAATCAATGTATTATATACCATATCAAAGGTAATTTAGTTGGCTATTAAGTTCATAGGTTAATTAAAAACAAAACTTTACGCATGAGTGAGCACATTCGTTTTTGTCCTCCAAGGCACAAAATTTAAAATTGCAATAATTGATATGTTCTCTTTCATTTGCAAATGCCCTTCACGATAACATTGACTACAAAAGACCAGTTTAACACAATGAGAGACATGAATGAAATAGGAAAAATAAGTTTTTGTTCTCTTTATCTCTTTATTACCTCTAAAAAAGAACAAAGTGGGAAACTAAAGGGGAAAAACAAGAATTTTTCTGTCAAGTCAAACTTCAAATGACATAGGGAATAAAAAGCATAAAGATGGTTAAATGAGCAGAATTTCTTTATTTATTTCTTTTAAACCAGTGATTCAAAATCCATGTGACAATTTCAAAAACCAAACATTATATTCAATTTCCTAATTTGAAAAAAACCCTCAAATTTATACCATATTTGTTTATTATTACTTCTTCTCTTATTTCATTTGAATTTAGATTTGACATAAAATGCTTTATTTTCCTCCATTATTTTTAGCCTTCATTGGTCTTTTAGGCTTTAAAGATATTATAGATATCAAAGGTTTGCTTTTGCAACTTAATTCATGTTCCTTTTTGTGTGAAACTTGTTGTTTGTTCTTACTGTTCTATGGAAGAGCACATACGCATGAATGACAGCTTCTTCAGTTTTGCAATTTTTACTTTTGTGCCCTGGATGAGAAAAACAATGGAATTCACTCATGCGTTAAGTTTCCCTTTTTTACTGACCTACCAGGTTGATAGCCAATTAAATTACCTTCAATATGGTGTATAATACATTAGTTTTCAGCCAAATATTCTATGAGAAATCTAAACTTGAAAAAGCGTTTACTTTCTTTTTTTTTTTTTGCTGAGTGTATTATTAATCGCCTACCAGGCAGAAGGGTCCTATAACATAATCATTTTGGTTTGTGACACAATTCGAAAGAGTTTTGAAAGCCCTTTCAAGTGATATAACAGTCATTTTACTGTGTATGCGATTTTTTTCGATCCTATAATCCTTACAGGGAATTTCTGCCCGGTAGGTGAAATAGAACAGTATGAGTATATAATTGCCATCATCATGACATCTTGGAGACGAAAATGATGATACTCGTCCGTCGGCTCGGTTCGTGTACCTTGCAGAGATCACTGCGCACAACTTGCGTTTTAAGTGCGGAGCAGGTGCTTATTCGGCAAGTTCGGTACGGTCTGCGTGCTCTATTGAACAGTTGAACTCAGGGAAGTGTCGAATAAGCACGGGCTGCGCACTTATTACGTGCTCAACACGTACGTGCTACGTGTGCCGTCAGCCAAGCAAGTGACGGTAGGAAAATTTAAAAAAAAACTCACGGAGTCAGTGCGTTGTACGCACGTTCGCTGTAGAGTGCACGTACGTTGCCCGCACTTAGGGTGAATCCGTAGCCCGAACGCAGCGAAAGTTCCTCGGGTCCTAAAAGTGCTACGGCGTGTCTGCGTGCTCGAAAATTCGTGCGGAGGCGGTACTTACTACGTACATAACGTACGGATCCCCAAATTTTGCCCACGTTTTTGTAAGTAGACAGCACGCACTTGCAAGTACGGCGAGTTGTGACCACGGCTTGAGTGAGATAATGAAAAGCCTCTTATGAAATATGAAAGAGCATGTGATTTTGAGGATTCAACGTTTATTTGATGAAAATTGGTTTTCAAATGGCTGAGATATCCAAAAAAGTGCTAATAATAAAAGGCGACATGCCACAACTTTATTAGGATCTCTTTGTTTCACCTTGTTTTTGGATATCTCAGCCATTTCAAAACCAATTTTCATCGAATAAACTTTTGATACCCCTTAGAACTGCATGCTCTTTGACATCTCATAGAGTGGTTTCTGAATATCTTGCAAAACGTTAAAAGCTAAATCCTCATCTCGACCAGAACTGTACACACCCTTTAAGCTCGGTGAGTGGAACAGCCATTTCTCTGTCATTTTGACTGAAAATTATACCACCAACAGCCTGGTCAACAAACGCTCATGGATTTTTTTTTTTCTGTCAAGTTTGCAAATTTTTTTCTTTTTCGTTGGAAAATGCAATACATGTATCTCTACGATATTTCAATAAAAGTAACCGGGGACGATTTACAAGTCTGAGTGAAAACTTCGTGTGGTCGTGATATACAACAAGAGGTTGCCCAGTAACCGTCAAATATTTTCTTTGAGTAGGCCTTATGGCCATGCAATGAGAAGAGTTCTGCCAGGTGTAACCTTCTTTTATCCAATGTCGATTATTCCTACCTGTAGAATTAAGCCTTCCTGTACAATGCTGGATTAGAAAGGAGTGATACCCACGAATCTTTAGGCCATCACCACCATCATGGGCCCTATTGAGATCACGTTTAGTGGTATGAGTAGGACTCCGTGTCCGTTGATTGGATCCGGGTGTATTGTGTGTATATTACAATGGGATTCCCTAGGATAGGATTGTGGTCATGTCCTAAACAACTGACAGTTTAAGGAACATAGAGGTAATTTGTCATGTCTGAAAATTGTAATCAGCAGCAATCTAAAGCCAGCCATCGTCTATAGAATCTCCCAGACATCAAATACTTGTATGCAATAATAGTTTCGTACGTATAACGTGTGTTGCAAATTAATCATTAAGGGCAAACAATTTAGTGAACTATGAAAGAAACGTTAACACCTGCTTCGATGTCTGATGTTAAGTTCCTCTATTTTTATTGCAAGAATCGGCAGACTATCCTTACAACCATCGCATGCACAGCTCACATACTTTGCACGTTTGATTCCGTTTATCGTGCATAATATGAACGATGTTAAAGCCGTTTGTATTATTATAACTCGATCTCACTCCAGTGAAGTATAGTGTGAAATGAATTTTAACGGTCAAAGAATCATAAATTCCCTTGCTTGTTTTTTTTCTTTTTTTTGGTAAGATACAAAATGTTTCAAAAAGAAAAATCAGGAAAGCTTTGTACTCTATCAAAATAATGGAAAACTTGTCAGTAGAACATCAGTATATAAAATCATTAGCAACATCTCCACAAGTTGATGATGTGGTGGCGAACAATTAGGGCTCTAAGTTTCATGATATAGCATTAAGCAATGTTAAGATTAAATTGCACAATTTCACGTAAAGTTTCTGATGACTTAACTGCATTTTTTTATTGTAACTCAACTTTTGCTTTTTTGGTAAGCTGTTTTCTTTCTTTCTTTCTTTCTTTCTTTTGCTATAAAGGCTCAACATTAAACGTTTATTCATGACAAAAACTCTTGTGATAATCTGGACCAAGGAAGTCTGACGCTTTTGTTAACCAACGCAGACTGTCACTGTCCACGTCAGGCATATCATAATCGCACACGAATGTGATATCCTCTTCTATATAATTAGCTTATATAATCAAATTGATAAAAACGAGATTGTTTACATGAGAAAGGCAAGAAACCAAAGCACCTGAAGCTCAGAAAAAGAATAAAAGATATGTATACACATATCAACAAAATTCAGAGTGTCAAAACATTCAGCCTAAAATTACACTTTCACTATCATAGGCCCTAACATAAGCCTACATGTATCACAGAGTTTCTCTCTATCGACAAATCTTTACATCTTGTCTGCGGCTTAGCTTCTATTTTTTTTTCTTTTTTTTTGGGGGGGGGGGTGGGGATAAAACATTCTTTAGGAGAACATTTAATGACTTTTAATGAAATTTCTGTTGACGCAGTTATCTCTTCTTTATATTTTATAAATATTATAATTATATAATATATTATATTTTATAAATATATTAAATATATACGTTTTAACCTGAGACCTTATAATTCCAAAAACATTATATTTCAACTTAGATTTCGATTTGGGCTCTTGTGTTCTCTTTGTTTGATCTTTAAATGGCAACTGTTAATTTGATAGACCTGCAGATTTGTAATTTTTGAATTAAATAACAGGCATGGTTACATAATGTAGTTAAATAGTTGATTAACTATATGAATGACTTGGAGGATGGGACCACTTGTACAGTTAGTAAGTTTGCGGACGATACCAAGCTTTCCAACTCAGTTGCAAAAGATCAGGATAGACAACGGCTGCAAGAAGACTTAGACAAACTTACTGAGTGGTCAGACACATGGAAAATGATGTTCAATGTCGACAAGTGTTCTGTAATGCATATTGGTCATAACAATCCCCAACAAGAGTACCAAATCAATGGAAAAACACTTAACAGTGTAACAGAACAAAAGGACTTTGGGGTTTGGATAAGAGATGACCTAAGTTACAAAACAATATGCAGAAGCAACAAAGAAAGCAAACCAAACGCTTGGCATGGTAAAACGCTCCTTTAAATACAGAAGTTCTGAAATAATCATGCAACTGTACAAGTCACTGATCAGGCCCCATCTTGACTACTGTATCCAAGTGTGGAGACCCCATCTAAAAAAGGACACCAAACTGTGGAAGGAGTGCAGAGAAGAACCACCAAACTCATCCCAGGCATAAGACACCTTCCATATGAAGAAAGACTCCAGAAACTCCACCTCACTACACTAGAAGATAGACACAGCAGAGCAGATCTAATCCAAACCTACAGAATATTCAATAAGATAGATAGAATCAACCCAACAGAAATCTTCCAACTTGCAACACACCAGAGCACAAGAGGACACCAACTCAAAATCCAAAAGCAACACATGAGAGTTGACGCCAGGAAATACACATTCAGTCAAAGGGTAATTCATGACTGGAACAATCTCCCCCCAGCTGCAGTTCATGCAACGTCAATAAACAGCTTCAAATCAGAATTAAGACTATCAATGGGTTACTAAGGGCGAACAGCCCCCCTCACCCTAGCCGCACTCAAACTACATTGGTACACTATCAAGACGGATGCGGCGCTTCAGTAAGTTCAGTAAGTTCAACTTGTAATAGATAAGCATAATCATGTGATCCTGTGACACATTATCTAGGGAGCCTATTCCCCCACCCCAAAACATCTCAATGTGATCACATCAGTTAAAACAACAATAACAGACAAACCGACAATCTACCTCAGACAATGCAACCGTCACCAGCGTTGAACATGTACAAACACAATCTTCAGATAACATTAATCTAGTCTAAATTCCATACCGATGTATTAAATACTTTATTAAAAAAAGGATCATGTATAGGATGAGGATCACTTAATCCCAGGATACCATTTCTGCAACGCATATCAAAACCTTATGATGCTACCCGGAGATCACAGTAGGCCCGATTTTTCCGGCTACCTGGATAAATTGACGTCATAGCAATTCATTACCTTACCGAAAGAGCGGAAAATACTGGCACAGAGCCTACACACCAAGAATCCCCGGACGCGGGGATTTCCCGCACCAAAGCGCTAGCGAAGGTACCCAAGAAGCAGGGAAGGAAAGTGAGTACAGCTATCTATACCACACGTACACTGGGCGAGGTTAATCATCCACGTCCACAACTCACGGCCCACTGTCGTAACTCTTCCCTAAATCCGTCGACCCTCGAGCTACACCCGCCATATAACGTCGTCGATTGTGTGACTAGTGGCACGACATAATATGATGAACAAGTTGTAAATTACCTGCGTGAGATAGTTCAATTTAGTGCAGTTGACGTCGCTCAAAAATAGATCGACAATCAAAATCAAAAGCTTGCAGAACCAGGCTTGGTGAGTTGACTAATAATACATGTGGTATTTTACTATGCCTGTGGCAAGTATGGTTACCAGATCAGCGCATAAACTTGTATAGCGCTAGCAATAGCTAGATGCATAACCTTCAAATACTGAACCCAGGAGTGCAGTGGTACTATGAGTGGGGAGGTGAGGAAAAGACCTCCCTTCCCTGGTAATGATCGAGTGATATGTGTGTCGGGAACAAGCCCAGTAAAACGTAGAGAGAGAAAAAAAAAATTGGAGTTTGTTTTAAGCAGTTGTGTATTGGTTACTTACTAATATGTAAAGCACTGTCAATTCTGAACAACATTTGCTAGCTTGCACACATCATCAGTGATTTACAACTGCACTATATAATGCAGAACTTGTTACCGCGGTACCGTAAATCCTGGTGTACGTAGTCATTTTCTTACCTCTGCCGAGGGAGGAGGTTATGTTTTCATCGGCGTTGGTTTGTTTGTTGGCTGTTTTTTTTTTGTTTTTTTTTTCCGTAGGCTGGTTTGTTTGCTGGCTGTTTTGTTGTTGTTGTTGTTGTTGGCTGGTTTGTTTGTTTGTTTTTCTGTGTGCAAAATAACTCAAAAAAAAAAATGTGAACGGATTTGGATGAAACTTACAGGAAAGGTTATAATTATGAATGACCCAAGGAACAGATAATCAAATTTTGGTAGTGATCCGGAAACTTTTATGGATTTTTTGAAGGATTTTCATTATTTTGGCAGGTAGGGTCAATAGACGTGGGAGTTCAGGCTGTGTATTTTTTGAGGTTTGCATAAATGCATGCTCTAGTTTCTGCTAGGGCAAGGCATGCGGCGCAGATGGAAGTTGATGACATTACAAAAGGCTTCTAGTTCTATATTGGGAAATCAGAAGATTTTCAGCATGCATACATATTTATGAGTGGAAATCGCTGATCTCTATGGAAGAACAAGATCATTGGTGGAAATTAGCTGCTTGGTGGAGGTCTGTGTTGTCAGAGTGCTCTAATTTTTTTCTTTTTCTTTTTCATCTTGTTTTTTTCTTCTTCTTTTTCTCTATTTTCGTTTTGTTCACCTCCTCCTCTCTTCTTCTTCTTTTTTCCCCCTCATTCTTCCTGTTCTTCCTCTCCTTCTTCTGTTGTAGTATACATTCCCATCACAAGAGAAGAGTACTTCTTCTTCTTCTTCTTCACTACATGTATAGGGACAGGCCACTGTTGGATGTATTCTAACCCCGGGGTGCTGTAACCAGAAACAGAACTTTTTGGGGTGGCCGATGTATTCAGGTGTATTCTTGTATGGCTGTTGTGCAGTGTAGGCTTATGTGCAGCGTCTTGCTTATAAAAAAAAAAAAAAAATGTCTGCAAAGAGCAATGTGTGTCTTAAAAAAAAAAAATCATCTGTATCTGAAGGACCTCAGTGTACATGACCAACAGTGTACGCATGCAGCTGCAAATGTAGTGAGAGCTGTCTGAAGGTGAAGGCAAACAGCATGTGCTGGGAAGGTAGCTATGATGGAAAGCAAACATTTGGTATTTTTGCCGAAGTTGTAGGACTGCATCCTCTGCAAGGCTGGCCCTGATGCTGGATATAGCACTGATTTGACTTGAGCTTTCCCGTCCCAACTGTTGATAACTCTAGTACAGAGTAAACTGAAGCAAAAGACATGCCATGCCATTATATGAATTCAAATGGGCTTATTGGGTCTGCTCTGCACTGTTAAAACAAAACAAAACAAACAAAAAAGTATATTCCCTTTCTAGCCACTGTGCTGAAATCAATTATTGTAATACTACCCCCCCCCCCCCAAAAAAAAGAAGAAGTCATGTTGGTCATAACTGGAGGAATGGTATGAGAAACAAGTGGATTCATGATGATGAGCATGTTCAATCAATCATTTTGAATAATATTGTTCCTGAATCAAGATGGAAAATTCAATGCTGAAACATCTTTGACACTCTCTGTTCATGATTGGAGACAAAATAAAAGTAATCTTCCCCTGATCAATGAAACATTCAACTCTCTGTTTCAACCTCTTCATATACCAACAATGTTTCAGCCAATATAGGCTTTATAAACCTAAGTTCTGACACTTTGTGTTGTGTAGATCAGCATTTCTGTATGGCGACCAGACACATGGTACTTGGTTCTGGAGGCCAGCCCAGTCAGGGGTGCTCCCCAGCCCATCATGCAGTTCTTCAGAGAGACATCGAGGCCATAAGAGAACCGGCAGTACGAAGGTATTTCTGCCATTAAAGGGGATGGCTAGTAACTGATCAGTGGACAATTAACGATCGCCCTGACACTGATGTACAGGCATGCTAATCAAGAAACATCGAACTGCACATTACTTGAATATGAGACCATTCTGAAGCAAAAAATTTTCACACAACAATAGATATATAATGTACTCTTGAATGAATCTCACAAGGATTGGAACAATCATCCCCCAGCATTCCCACTGATCAGTTACTAGCCATCCCCTTTAAGTTTGGATCATGATAACTGGTATTAGTGTTTGTTTTTTCTTCTTCTCACAAACTTTCTTTCTGAAGTCATCAAAACAAAACAAAAAAATGTAGAAAGCTGTTGATTCCTAGGGAAAGTTATCTAATGCAAATTATCATATAATTGTGGTTTGGTGTAATACAGTGTATCTGCTGTTTGTAACAACATGGTAATCCTGCAAAACTCTCAACCCCAGTTTCAATTTGTACTCAGATAGCTGAGTTGCATTGTGACCGACATGTTTTTGGTGGGCAAGCTACCAGCTATCAGACTCAGTGGACCTTCAAGAGTTTTTTTCTTGCATTTTCAACAACAACAAAAAAAAAAAAACCCCGATACCAATATTACTTAATTTTAGGTATATTTTTGTTATAAAGTGCATATGTGCTTTATATGTTTAGATGGGGATAAATGATTGAAAACAAGGTGAAGGAGGTTGTATGATGTTTGAATTTGGAAAGAGATCTAATGAGGACTGGTTTCATTTGCAAGATAGTTGTGCTATGCTTCACATGAAATGTCAATGTCAAATGTCAATCGGGATGTTACACAGAATTAACTTGCTGGTTCTTTTTTTTTTTGGTAATTTTTATTTTAACCATTATTATTATTATTTTTTTTTTTACAGCAAACCAGTCTATGAAGAAATCTTCAACCTGGTTAGGACAGTTTGATTTTGCTACAACACGCATTTCCCATCTTAGATATCTGCCCGAGTATACTGGTGACTCGTCCTCAATGAATTCATGTAACATACATGTGTGTCCAGGCTGCTGGTTACTTATAGACTGATCAAGATTTTTAGACCTGGAATCAATTTAGTAAACTTACACTCTATGTTGGTTGAATCATTTCAGCTATATCAACAGTCAGGACTATTCTGGAGCAAAAACCCCACTGCTGTTGGCCATTGAATGCATCTCGAAGTCAAGGACAGTGAAAAGCAGTGACAAAGATTTCATTCAACAGCTTCTCAACTTCGGTGCATCTGCAGACATTGGGGACAGAAATGGAGAAAATGTTTACCACTATGCTGCCCGTATACCAAGATATGGGGACCACATTGCCAAGGTAAAAACAAATGAAAAACAAATTGTGTAATGGAACATAATGACTTCATGCAAGTTTCACTGAAAAAAAAAAAAACCCACCCAAAACTTGAAAGGTCAAATTAAATGTGTATTAACAAGGAGGTCATAAAGTTTATAGTTACGAGAATAATTGGCAACTTGACTTCTGAAAGAACTGATTTTTGGAGCTTGCCGTATGACATAAGGCAACCTGCTAGGGAATCATATCAATGCATCATTGTGTAATGAAGAATTTTGAACATCCATTGATATTTACTGCTGTAAATCATGGGAAATATGGCAAGATGATGGCACAGTTCTATGAAATTGCTATGCTTGCCATTTCAATCATTTTGTTCTATTTAGGCACGGTGTTTGAGAAATAGGCCTGTCTTGACAATATCAGAAATTACAAGGTGGAATACTGTAAAACCAGAAATGTTCATGTGCATTTTATCTTGAATTTCACCAGAACCAAGATTCATGAAATTAAAGTGCATGTGGAAGTTCTTGTGTACATTATATGCATTGAATGCCAGTGGCAATTCACAAAAATATTGTGCTGAGCAAAAGGCCATTGGCTCCAATTCACTAAAATTTCTCACCACAAAAATATTTTGCTTTACAGTATAAATCATGAAGATTATGGTCAAGCTCCTGTAGGGTTTCTTAAAAGGGAAATGGTGTGACAAACAGCAGATAGTAGACAACAAATGTGTGCTACTATCTTAAAATGCTACCTTGTGTCCAGCTCTTGCCCCCGGACAGGGCACTGCTGGACAGACCCAGCCAGTCTGGACTAACGGCCCTGCTACTGGCCTGTCAGCTGGGGAAGTTTGGCACAGCGCTCGTCATGGCCAAAGCAGGAGCTACGGTGGACGTTACGGATGACCTTGGCTATCCCATTCACTATGCCATGAAACACAGCCATATGGAGTGAGTAGCCATGTGGGCATTAGAGTCTGACTGATTGAAGATGCTATTTGGTCTTTGAAAGCATGGATATCTTCATTGATTCAAGATGTGATTGGTGAAGCTGATTTAAAAGAACAATAATGTGATATCAGTGTTGAGTTTTCCAGCATATTTAGGGAATGTAATGAAGATGGTTGTTACTGTTTGTAGATTAATGCCTATAAAATGGAGGATAAAACAGCACATGGTATATGCAGGTTTTGTGACACTGAATAAACCACTACAGCTGGAAGTCACTGAGCATTTCACTACATATGATTCAGTCATCACCAAAGGATGTAAGGAACTGGCCACTTGTCAGCATGTTGCTTCTTGTCCCTTGGGATGTTGATAAAACTGTTAATTCTGTGAACATTTTAGGGGTTTGATTACATCAAGGTGATTTTGCAAAAGTCAACAAATTCTCTTTCTGAACTGTTCGACAGTACTGATAAGTGCAACATTTCTTCCTGCGCTGAAGATATGTTGTCAATGCAGTTTCATGAAAGCACTGATAAAAAGTCTTAATTGTTTGCCAACTACATCAGCTTTTCACTTAATACCTCATTCTGTTTTAGAGAAATGTATATCATTTTTTTTAATGGCTGATTAGATTTCATAGAATGGTATCTAGGAGCAAAAATCAATGGAGATTTAGGCTAGCATATTATGCATTGGTAAATTGTGTGCATATGCTTATGTCATAAATATTGATGAATGCATCACAACATGAATTGTAGATGATTGAGGTTTTCTTCTTCTTCACATGGCACACTGTGCCTTGTTGATACCATTTACTGACTATTTCTAATCAACCAGAGTGGACCATGATGGGTCAGCATCTCCCCCATTTACATGTGTGCATGGGGGTGGGGGGACCACTTCACTGGGTTTACACCCTGGTCTTTGCAAGAAATGAAGCAGGATGCTTTACGTGGCTGGATTATGGCACCCTTACACCCATGACCTCCAATTTTATGTTCTGGGGCAGAATGTTTTGCCTCTTAATAGAGGTTGTCATACACTGTGCAGTGCATAAAAAACAGATTTTTCGAGTCATATCTTTGATTTGACATTTGAAGGGTGGGGGGGGGGGGGCATTTCAGGCAAGACATGATAGAAATCATATCTAGTTCAAATTATTAGCAAGATTGTCAGGGTAAACTTCAGGTAGAAAACACTTCCGGTAGACATCTTTATCTTATTATCGTATCATCAACACCTTATGTAGAAAACATACACAATGTTGAAATGAAGTCTGAAAATAATAACTTTGAAACAAATGTTGAAAAGTAGTTGTCAGTAGATACTGCTGTGTTTTTTAATGAAGACAGCATGTGCATTACAAACTCTGTTTTAATAGTGGCTGGATTTTTTTTTTCTTCAGATAATGGACACTGAAATAACCAATTGCCAATTTCAATCTCACAGTTTGGCAACAGTCATCTTTGACCGTCACCGCGAGCACGGCAAGAAGGCATGTTCCAAACATGGTGGTACTCCCTTACACTGGGCCAGGGACTCCAACTTCGTCAAGCTAGTCCTCCAACAGGACTACGACATCAACGCCAGAAGCAAGACTGGTGACACCGCCCTCCTCATCATGATGAAGCGTAATCGACCCAGGAAGTGCCTCCGTGACCTTCTGTCTGCCAGGGCTGATCCAAACTTTTCCGACAGAGATGGAAATTCCCCCCTCCACTATGCTGTTAAGGTGAAGCAAGGGTTACATCTGTTTTCAGTTTCCCTCCCAGACTTACGTATGATTGACCTCCCATCTTATTATGCAGTGTTGATTATCCATTCCCACACTGACGATTCACAGTGACACCATGCTGTGTATACTAGGCCTTAAGTATATAGCTTGATAAATTACTAACAGTAAACATTTTATCTGGGTGGAAAGTTTTGCAAATTTTGCACAACATGACACTGAAAAAAACAAACAAACAATGAAAATGAGTGGGCAAACTTCTTGCTTATTGTGTGTAAAAGTATTTTATATCTTTGATTTCAAGTGAGGCATATTGTAGGGATAGTACTGTTGTGCTATTCTGAAGTTTTCTCAACATTCACTAGTCTTGTAGCATGAGTAAATTTGCTGCTGTAATTTCAGACCACTTAACGTGTACTCTAGTATGTGCAGCCAAAGCCCATAACCACCATGGCAGTGGTGAACTGTTTTAAGTGCTCACTCAGTTGTAGTGACTATGATCAGAAATTAGATACATGTGAAACTTATCTTACTGGCTAGACATGAAAAATTACTTGTGCAAAAATGTCCACATTTGCAGTATAAACCCATGGCCTAGAGGAATGTGGTAGTCCTGTAGCATGTCTGCAGAAAAAAAAAGACAGAAATATAATGAAAGATAAATAAGTTTCAAATGTTGCACTTTTAATATACTTTGTAGCATGAAGAGACTGTACAATGTGGAGGTTGGCCCAAATATGTTATAATTGGGAATCCTCGTAACGGACTGTGCGCAGCTTTATGCGCATTACGTGTGCAGCCGAAGAATCTTGATTGGAATCAAACTTACTGATGAGCTTGTGCTTTCATGCATATTTGCTGATGGGCAGTTCTGTTCTCGCAAGCATTCTCTAGTCGTGGTTTTAGAATGTAGCCCGGTAGGCAGCTAATCAGGCCAGCAAAATCTCCCCCACGCTTCTGGGTCTCAAATCTTCAGCATCTAGACACACAGAGAGTAAATGGTGAATACTGAAAATCTCTTATCTTTTCTTCTAAAACATGATATTTGTGTGGTGATAATGTTTGCTTGTTCTCTGTCAGAAAAGGGATCTAGAAATCATTCAGCTGCTCGTTTCCCATGGTGCTGAAGTTAACAGTCTGAATGATGACAAGGAGTCTCCAAGACACCTAGCTGCCAAGGACATTCATAGAGATGGTAATATATCAAGTGAGATTTTAGGTCAAACCTGTCCTGGAGACCACTTGTCTATAGTGGCCACCTGCTTTGTACCAGCATTATAAACTCCCTTGGAGAAAACTTTCATGTCAAGGACCTTGCATAATTTGTCTCTTGCATGGTGTATAGTAAACAAAAACTCAGGGTTGAGCCCTGTCAGTAGGGAGCTTTAGGTTTTAGACGGGCGGACGTTCAAAGGAAAAAAACATGTTCTGAGCTTGCGCAGTAGCGCGCGTAAAGTCAATCTATTTTTAGCTTGCGTCGCCTGAGTTGTTTACTACGCGTACTGGGCTATTTTCACGTCCGCACAGTTTGCGACGTAGAGAGCTTCTTCATGCACTGATCATATGGGGGCGCGATTTTATTTTTTATACGTTGCGTCCCAGCGTAATCTAAAGCTACTTTTCCACACGACGCAGGGAGAGGAGAACGTCCAGCGCAAGCGTCGGCTCAAACGTCCGCGCGTCAAAATCTAAAGCTCCCTAATATCTAAGTTTGAAAGTTTGATTGTTTGTTTATTTTAAAGGGATTGTATACTTTTGGTTTAGACCTAACTTCAGGTTTATGACATTTTTTGTTGAGATGATGAGAAACCTCTTATGAGATGTGAAAAAGTTTAAAGCCCAATCCTCCTCTCCACCAATTATACCATCCCTTTAAGCTCACTGAGTGAAGGATTCGATTGAGCTAATGCAATCACTTTCAACCCAAGATCTGTCGTTTGTCTTCTGTAAACCTTTTACATATGTCCCTCTTTAAAACATGTGAACAAACTTTACTTACTTGAAAGGAATCATTCTTTTTGAGCAGGGGATACAAAGTTTTTCAAATGGTTTAGGTGATTCCCATTGATGCCGAGCAACAGGGCTCAAAACCTCAAACGGTGTAAATTTCAGAGATCTTTTTGTGCAGATCCAGTTGCACAACAAAGTGTGGTTGCAGTTAGATGCTCCTAGAGGTAAATATAGATAATTCATGACAGCAGCATTTGCTTTCCAGGACTTAAAAAAAAAAATGTATTTCTTTTTAATGCCAGTAATTCTGGATCTCCCCTCATGGCCATTCTTGTGGGGAAAAAAATCAGTGCCTATATAGATTAAAGAAGATTAAAATAGAGAATAGATTTTTAACATCTTAACTGCAGTAAGTGACTGTCTCTAAACACTTATGTGCATTCCATTTTTCATCATTACAGTTGTGTACTTTGTGCTGATTTGTATAGCATATGAATCTAATAATACCTTGTGTTCATGTAGTCTTGATTTTTATATGTCATGTGTTTTTTTTTTTTATCCTTGTGGAATGGTGGAAATAAATGAAATGAAATGAAATGAAACATAATTATTTTATTTCACGCCCTGCCCATAATCCCAGAGTCACCACCACCACTTCAAATTATTGCATGAATTGTTTTTATCACAGATGTGCACTCCGAGATGATAAAGCTTCTTCACGGCGTTGGTGCCAGTCGATGCAAACCAGGAATGAGGGGGTGCCAAGAGGGTTGCAGGCATGATGTTACAGACAGGAAAGATGCGAACCAACAAAACCATGGTGAGAATTGTATGAAATTTTCCACTTTTAATTTCATCATTTACCACTTCTTTCTATTTGTCTTCATCATTTACCACTTCCTTCTATTTGCCTTCTGTGTTTTCTCCCTTCTTTGCATATACATGGCCTCATCTTTGCAGAAGTGTTCTTTTTGGAAACCAATCTGTATATATGCTTGACTGTCTGATTTAGGTTCCACCACTTTTCATTTCTGTAGTTATTTTTAATGCAGTATTGAGTTGAATCTGTTTACCACATTTATAAAATTGTCATATGTTATATCATGTTGAATGTCAGTGTATCACATCATATTTTAACCTGCAGTAGATCTGTGTGACTGAATTTTGTACCATTTGAAAAAAAAGAGAGCACAGTATAAACTTGATAAACTCAACTCAACAAAATGTACATTAAGAATAATTTATTGTAGCAATTGTGCCTCTGCTCCTTAAAATATTCTGTGAGACTTTGATGAAACAGCATTTACCAGGAGAAGTCAACTGTTCATGACATGTCCCCCCCCCCCCCCCCCTCTAGACATCAGGTGAAATATTTTAGATCATTTTTCAATCCAGTTTCCAATTTTGTCATGCAATACCAAGAATTTTGAGTATGCTCATGATCAACAGCATGGAATCCAACATTTTGCATTGCAGCACCATGAGCTTTGAGTGTGCCTAACAGCATAAATTCCTAGACTGTCATATATATCTGATGAAAGGAACATTTTATGTACACAAGACCAATATCAAAGTAATTTACCGGAGGGCAGGTGCCTTCTTTCATGCAGTGCCTCACCCCTGTCATATCTTTGCCCTTTGAAATAACATTGGTTTAACTTTTTTGACCCCTCATTTGCTGAAATCTCCTTTTCAGTTTTAGACAGCCTCTGCCGAGTGAACATCAGCAATCCGCTGGGACGTGGTGAGGATGCGATTGATGGTGTTGCCATAGCAACGAATGAGAGAGGGACACCGTCAAAGCCTCGCTCCAAAGATGCTGTCCTGTGCCTGGATGGGGGAGGAATCAAGGGACTCGTCCTGATACAGCTCCTGGCTGCCATCGAGAAATCTTCCGGAAGAAAAATCACAGAGCTCTTTGACTGGATCGTTGGCACCAGCACGGGGGGTATTCTGGCCATTGCGCTGTCACAAGGTAGGCCCAATGATGACAGTGTTGGAAGTATGCCAGCTGAAACATGTACATTCCCTCTCCTGTATGATATTACTGTATGTAAGAAGATAGCAATATTGTCAAAATATATCTGCAGACTTGATAAATGTTTTGAAAAAATGGTGATTTGAAGATCTTTCTTTCTGAAGTAAGTATGTTAGTAACAAAGGAAGTAAGAGAGTATTAAGTAAGTGATTAAGTTGTTGCAAATCATTGGTAGATACTTTAGCTGAAATAGACTGCATGTACCTTTGAGGCTGCCCTCAAATTAATTAGCCACAATTTGAATTTGGACATGTATTAAGTTTATTGACCATTTGGCTATGAGATTTTCAAGTCCAGTTGTCTATTATTCACTTTATGTTTTATCATTTGAAAGAACCAAATATGTTGCCCTTGTCTCTGTCCTGGCATCAGTTTGGAAAGATGAATATAAAAGAGGATGGTAATCACAGATTAACATTCTTCCATATTTACCAGGGATTTCAGTGGAAGAGTGCCGGAAGCTTTACTTGGATCTTAAGGACAAAGTGTTTGATGGCCCAAGACCTTATGATGCAGGCAAGCTTGAACAGTGCCTCAAGGATTATCTCGGAGAGGAGACACGTTTGGACCAGTTCAAGTATCCAAGGTAAATGGAAAAATTGAGATAAATGATGATACAAATGCTTACTTACAAATAATTCTCTAACTCTGAGCTACTACTGATAATACATTTAGCCCATTTTGTTTTCTGTGCAAATTCATAGAAAATGGGAAAAAAACTTTAAAGAAGTGATAATTTAACATGAATGGATTTCATCATGATCAAAATTTATTTCATACATTGTTCCTAATTTTATGTGATCCAGTTGAAAGCTGATAAAAGTTCTCCATCAATATCTTTATCAGTAAATCATTGTATCATTCATGTGCACAAACTCTCTGTCTCTTTATTTGTTATATATACAATAGTCATCTGTATTTATTTGTTCTGTGGATTTATAGTGATATACATATGTACAAATTAAATACATTGTTTAAAAGTTTTGACATTCTTGTATTTTTTTCTGTAGGGTGTATAGAAAGCCTGGCAGTTGAGCCAAGTTGACAAGACTATTGTATAAGTCTGTCTACAAACTAGAGCTCACATGACATAGATTTATTAGGAACCAATGTCCACTGGGATGATCTGGACCCATTCTTCTGTACCCATCTTTCAACAGAACATCAGAAAAATTGACGAGCTTGTAGATACATCAGTTTGCCAACAACATGAAAATTAAGAATATACTGTATGTCCCCCCAAAAAAATTACAATGGCACCGCCCACAACAATATCTTTAAAAATAGTGAATCAATCCAAACACAATTTCAGGGTATGAAACTATAATTCATTGCCCACATTTTACAGAAAACTCCATTCAATTTTCTACAGTGGTCAAAGAGAAATGAGGATTTTTCATGACGCAAATCTCTCGTTTGAAGAGGCTACACCCCAGTAAATATTGCCAGTGCATATCTTGGCAATCAATGACTTAAAGTCAAAGATATAAAACACCTGTTTCTTGACCCTGGCCTAATCTAAGCATCAGTCATCGCCACAGCACCACAGGAGGGGGGGGGGGGGGGCACCGCGAGAGGAGGAGATTGTTTTGGTTTTGGCATGGGCTATGTAGCTCCATGGTGCGTGTGTGTGTGTGTGTACGTGTGTGTGTGTGAGTGTAGACATTCAGCGTATGCAGACAGAGCATGCCTGTACTGCAGTGACTGGAACTATTGTCATTCCATTTTGTCTCTCCCCTTCTCCCTCCCCCATCTCTCCCCTCTCTCTCTCTCTCTCTCTCTCCCTCTCTCTCTCTTTCTCAGCAGGCTGATTGTAACCAGGGAGGTAGTAGTATCACCTCCCCGTTGTAACTCACTGCCAAATAGCACATTGTCAGCACCGGCAAACTGGCAATGCTCTCCTTCTTATTCATGTATTTTCGTCATTTACGGGTCAATTTTTTTCGTTCGAAATGTAAAATGGATGGCCATAGAATTTCTCAATAGAATATAAAATTGAAAACTTTAGAAAGGATAGAGAAAATTGAGTTCACTTTGAATGGTCTGCCACAGGCAGATATCCTTATCACGCTCTTACGTAATACGACAGCTGCTGGAGTCATCAAACCCTGGCTTGGCCTCCAGGTTTGTCACGCCGAGCAGAAAGTTTAATTGCAATGGACAAGTACTTCGACTCCCAACTCTCAAACGACAAATAAAAGCACCCCACTTTGGTAAAAATTCGGCTGGGGTCTCGCCTCAAACGAGAGATTGACGGCATGGTAGAGCATGTCAAGAATCCCTTCCTTCCAAGTTCTGTTTATTGTGTTTACACATTAATATGCAGTCCCAAGAGCATCCAAGTGCTAAACTTGGGAGAATCAGACTCATGACATGCTTTACAACAATGCGCATTTCTCTGTGACCGCTTAAACCAAATTGAATGGGGTTTTCTGCAAAATAGAGCTAAGATGTTATATTTTAAGACCCTGAAGTAGCATTTACACGGTTTAATTGTATTGGGTGTTATCAATCCAAAAATCTGATTGTAATTCTTTTTTGGACATACTGTATATCATATTTCCGTACAATTCTTATGTCAGTCTGACAAAAGTAATCAAGTTCTGCATTCAGTGTTTTGGACAAATCTCACGATGTTTCTGTTGGGATTTTGGCAATATGCAACCATACACTTGTACCTTCTCAGAATCCTGGTCTCTGGAACTCTGGCTGACAGGAATCCAGCTGCTCTCCACTTCTTCCGCAACTTCGAGGCCCCCGAGACGTCGTCTGCGAGGATAGGGGCGGATCGACCCGAGTTTGATCCCATACAGCCACAGGGCAAGTATCCGTGAGCAAAATGTTGCTGTTGGCATGGTTTTTTGATTATGTCATCCCATATTTCTGCAAGTTGTGGGCTATAATTGTAAATATATTTGTGTGTGTGTGACATACAAAGAGAGAGAGAGAGAGAGAGAGAGAGAAGCAGATGTATATAAATTAGCATAAAGATAAAGAGACTTTTGAAATTATCATTCCTCCCATTGATGGAAGGTCAGAAGTTGAATTCTTCTCCAATTCCATCATGATCGATTATCCAGTTATTAATTGATTGTCCTAGACATCACCCAGTGCTCCATGATGAGATTTCTCACGTAAGTCATGGAAATCATATGTTGTAAATCTGTAAAACGTTACTTAAATTGGCCAAAAAAGAAATCATATTTTTTGGACCCCATCCCAAACTAATTTCACAAAATCAAGGATTCTACCCTCTGGCAATTTACTGTGTAGTCGAACCTAAGCATTATAAGGACATGCAGTATGTTGTATTGAAGGGAAAAGTGAATATAGTCCTTGAGATGCACCCATATCCCCTCTGTGTTCTAAATGATCTCCTCTGCTGGGGGCAGACTCATGGACGGAGTTGCAGGTAACCTTGGCTCTCTCCTGGTAGGTGCATTAGGATTAGCACTGCAAATATAAAATATCTGTGGTCACAGAATTCTTAGAACAACATAGACCAACTGAGCTTTTACTGTGATGTTTTATGCTATGGAGAGAAATATGTCACCAAAATGTGATCCATTTTTAACATACAACAAATATGGGCATCTCTTTTCTAAAATATACATTTTCATGGAATTTGATAATTCCCCAACTTTTTTTTTCTTTGCTTCACTGATATAGAGGGCTTAGCATGGTATGCGGCACGCTGCACAGGGGCGGCCCCGACGTTCTTCCCTCCGATGGGTCGCTTCCTGGACGGGGGTCTCATCTGCAACAACCCCACCCTGGATGCCTTGACAGAGATTCATGAGTTCTACATCCACAAGAAATCAAAGGTACAGCTGCTGTGGAATTGATATTTGAAAGCCTTAGTAAATATTTCTTGTATTATGTTTTTAGTCCTGCTGAAGTTGTGATCTTCATGTGCATTTTCTCAGAAAGTTCATTATAGTTTGTAAAGATTTGGCAAAGTTGTGATCTTTATGCAAAAGTGTATTGAAAGTTATAACTTCTAATGGCAATAGTTGATTGCTCCAAATCAGTAAAAGTAATAGTTGATTGCTCCAAATCAGTAAAAGTAATAGTTGATTGCTCCAAATCTGTAAAAGTAATAGTTGATTGCTCCAAATCTGTAAAGTAATAGTTGATTGCTCCAAATCTGTAACAGTAATCGTTGATTGCTCCAAATCTGTAAAAGTAATAGTTGATTGCTCCAAATCAGTAAAAGTAATAGTTGATTGCTCCAAATCTGTAAAAGTAATAGTTGATTGCTCCAAATCAGTAAAAGTAATAGTTGATTGCTCCAAATCGAGTCCTTTGCTTCATCATGACATGCATACACTCCACTGTCGCTCATGTCTAAATCTATATGCTTATGACTGTCAATTAGAGAATACACAAATTGTATAACAGGGAAAATGGACATGTCCAGAGAATTGAACTTTAACCTCTGACCCAACAATGGGGTGTCTTCAATATCATCACAAGGGTAGGATGACGGGTCAGAGCTGTAGCATGGTAACACAGAAGACATGATGGCAAAGATTTGACAAGCAGGTAGATTAAAGGGAACCCAAACCCAAAGAGCAATGTGGATTGAGTGAAAGCAGCAACATTAGTAGAACATATCAGTGAAGGTTCAAGGAAAATTGGACAATTGATGCAAAAGTTATGAATTTTTAAAGTTTTGGTGTGGGAATCGCTGGATGAGGAGACTACTAGAGGTTATGATGTATGTGCAGACAACAATATAAAGAAAACATGAAGAAAATTCCACAAAAATTCACTTTTCTAGCATAATGAAAGAGCACTTGACTAACTGCTTTCAGAAAGCAGGGGGGAATAATTGCTACCCTTAACATATGTCAATATCAAGTTGATGGAATGTTTAATTTTCTTGAAATTTTTTTTTGTGGATATTTTCTTTATATTGTTGTCCACACATACGTCATAACCTCTAGTAGTCTTCTCATCCAGTGGTTCCAACACCAAAGTTTAAAAATTCATAACTTTTGCATCGATTGTCCGATTTTCCTCAAACTTTCACTGATGCGTTCTACTAATGTTGCTGCTTTCACTCAATCCACATTTCTCTTTGGGTTTGGGTTTCCTTTAACTGTGAAATAACTTGGCAAGTGTAATAAGCTGTAATCACAGTGCATATTTATAGATGATCATCAGTAACGTAATGATTGAATAAACAGGTTGTCTTTTAGTTCAAGAAAATGAAACAGTCCCTGAAAGGGATAACCAGATGGAAAGTGTTTTTTGTTTGTAGTGCGGGGAATTATGTCTCTTGACTCTTCTTTTGAAGAAAAACTGCTTTGAAGGAAACGTTTGTGATCTGTGTCATTAGTGATATGCATCAGGATGCACATATTTTTCTAAAGATCAACCTACTTGCACTTGAAATGCACTGTAACATTTTGATTTTTGTGTGTAATTGTTATTTTCATGTTTGGGCATGCTTCACTGTGTGTGTGTGTGTATATATGTGTGTGTGAGAGAGAGTGAGTAAGTGTGTGTGTGTGTAAAATCAAAATGTGTGTGTACCTGTGTATGTTGATTCTATTAATTACCCTCAATTGCTTTTTTTTTTTTTTGACAGGGTGAGCCTGTGCGTGAGATTGGTGTTGTCGTCTCTCTGGGTACAGGATGGAGACCGCCCTCGCCTGTGGGGAAACTTGAAATCTTCTATCCTACAGAACCAGCTCACTTTTTTCAGAATCTACAAGGAGGTGTAAAACTGCTGGATCTCATGATTAAGCAGGTAAGTGTGTTCTATTCATGGCATTTCTGATAATCTCTTTACTTTCATGCATGCAAAAGTTTGAAGTATACAAATGAGATATATGTATAGGTGTATATGGGGTGGGCAGTTATTGGGGTACGGGGTTTGGAGGACAATTTGGAATGATTGGTGAATACTAATAAGATGACAGGTCATGAAATGTCAATTGCTGTATTTCTTTAGACAAACATCACAAAAACTTGTGAATGTCTGATAACTTTAGCAATGTTGTAGTGCAATGTTTTCACTTTTTCTTAGGTGTGTATTTACCATGATCAGAAATGCAAGAAAACAACTATTTTGTATGATTAAGAAATATTGATTATCACCTCCAGGAGGTTTGTATATAATGACCTCATGTTACTGCATCTTCTGTTGGATACACTGAGGAGGTTGAGCAATTATTGCCAGTAATTTAGGGAATGAACATATCACCCACAAGCAATGGGTTGTATGGTTTCCCCAAAGTGATCAATTGTATTTACTCTGATCAGAAATGCAAGAAAACAAACTACTAGATTATTGATCATTGACTCCAGGTTTGCCTATGATGACCTCATGATACTGCATTTTCTGTTGGACACATTGAAGAGGTTGAACAATAATTACAAGTAATTTAGAGATTGAACATATCACCCAAAGTGAATGTGCATTTCGTCAGTGAGCAGGTCCTTGATGTCTCTCCCACAGGTGTGTGACTCCGATCTGCGAGCCGTGGACAGAGCAAGGACCTGGTGCTATACCATCGGGGTGCCTTTCTTCCGCCTCAGCCCCCAGCTCAGCGGCCACGTCGCCCTGGATGAGAAGGATGATGCAAAGCTGGACCAGATGATGTGTGACAGCATGAGATATGTCACTGAGAGAGGGGATGAGATTGAGGCCCTCACTGCTGTGATCAACTCTCTTTGAGTGAGCTGGGACCAAGTGGCATCATCCTTTGCAGCTTTCTCTCCATCTCCCTCCTTGACAATTCAAGCACTTTCCCACAAAAGAATAAAAATAGCAGTAGAATTGGATTGTAGTTGTCTGTGATGCTGTCATGCATCTAACCTTGTTGTTATCACTGGCAACTTTTTCATACAGTTACAATGGTATTTTGAAATGGTGGTCCTATGAGGATGAGTATAGTCAATGTCGGGGGTAGGAGGGTTGCTCTAATGGGTTGGGTTAGTTAGGGCCAGGGAGAGTGGTAGTCAAAGGAATAATCTATAGAAAACTGACATGCATTTTGGTGCTCCACTCAAATCTAGTCAAGCCTCAATGACAATGCCCAAAGGTGACTGCTTAGACAGTTACGGTCTCATTTGGCATTTACAGATGGACATAGAAGGCAGCCATTGGGGAGATGGTGAGGTCCAGCTCCCCAGACTTCTCCATGAGTTCTGTAATATACCTCTTCAGCTGACGGTACCCTTTGCAGTGGCCTTCTATTTTCAAGATAAGTTTCCATGGCTTCCTACCAGTGTGCCTCATCACCTCGTGGTACAACACTGTAGGAGCAGCCGGTTCCTTCACCTTGAGGAGGTACCTCACCGAATCTTCAATTCGTTGGCCCTGCTTGTCCTTACCGGTAAAAATGGGTGTGTTCTTTAATTTGTTGGTAGTACATTGGATGGGGGTAGGTGAGTGTCCTTTGGGGGTTGGGTTGAACCCAGCCATTTGTAAAGGGGTCATCGCCGGCGGGACAGGGGTAGATGCTGCCATTAGTGCAAGGGCTCATCTGGATGTTCTGAGCATGGTGTCAGCAGGTCATCACAGGGTACTACCATGGGTGCCCATTCTGGATACATCCATTGTTGGGTGCTGTGTTGGTTTGGTCTATAAATCTTCCCTTATATTACTGTACAGAACTTAATGTTGTATTTATCTTTTATACAATATCTAAATTTTATATCACATCTGTGTGTTGTGCATGTGCTCCTTATTGGACAGTAACCAGCAGTGCTCATATTTGTACTCGGAATCATTATCTGATTAAACAGGTGAATATAGCTCAGAGTAGCGTCAACCAGCAACCAAATCCCATACAGTTGGAAATAGAAACAGGCATGATTGCCTCCTTATCTGATTGGTGTAAAATGTTGAATGACTTTTGTACTCCTTCAATATGGGAAGGAGTGGTCAATTGCTTCAATGCTACATATCTTGAGTGAAACCATGCCCAGTTATTTAGATGTGTTGTGGGGAAAGTTGGATGTGGAATTTTCAAGACCTATAATTTTGATCATGCTGACCTTGCTGTTATCTCCCCTTCTCAATAGTTACTTTAGTTTGTTTTGTCTGTCTCTGTTACAGGGATTGCCACATACTTTCATAGTCCCTAATGCAATGAAAAATGCCATATGGTATGCATTACACAAAGAGAGATGGCGAGGAGAAGAGAGAAAATGATACATTGAAATAAACATACAAAAAGGTAAACGACTTAGAAAGTAAGGCTAGTGTTCATTTTATAGCCTCACAAATATGAGACTGGAGGACCTTTTCTCCTCATGGATTCTACGTGTGTTGGCATTGGCAATCCAGAGTGAGAGGTACAAAATGGCCGATGCACAAAACTAACACTCCAAATTTGAATGCCAAGGTGCTGCTGCCACCATGTCAAGAGGTGCAGTTCTTTTGTGATAAAGGCAATGACTTGGTCTTCCACATCTTGGTTTAGGTAAAGAGTTTTGGAGAACTTATCACGGAGCAGATTTGGTGTCTGCCTGAATGTCTAGCAGGGATGATAGATGCCTTTACTCTTTTGTCCACAGTGCAGCCATAACCTCTACCCGTCCAATCAATACAGTGCCAGAGGGGCTCTTGGCGACTAGAAGATCAGTTCTTTCATGTCACTACACCTCTTGGCTTCTCGACCAGCTGGTGAAGTGGGTTCACCACCACTTGCTTCTGTCTTTTTCTTTGAACAGTTTATCTTGGCATATCCCATACAGAAGTTGGAAATCATCTCCTCAGTACATTTCAGTCTTGTATGTCCTTCTGTAGACATTTGTGAAAATTAAATGCTGGCCTTCCACTGACAGATTAAGCATGTATCAGGTCTCCTGATTGAACCTTGAATAGGATAATACAGGTGATGAGATCAGTAAATACTTAACCTTCTGGAACGATGCATCTGCTTCAGAGTTCCATCGAATTACGGCATCTGTCATAGGACCATTGTGAGCTCACTGTTCCTTCCTTGCTTTTCAATGCAAGATGGCATACATCCTCTGACTTCAACAAACTACATAGAGCATTACAACCTAAGAGGATTTGATAGTCCACTTTGTCAATCCCATGCACCACTTTATGAGTGACAATAAAGAACTCAACCATGACACTATATCTTCCTGTGGAGACTGATGTAACCTGCAAATACCCCTGCACTGGGATCTCTTTTCCTTCCACACCAACAATCCTGATGGAGGAATCCACTACTCCAATTAATCCTTGCTTCTCCAACCTCTCATGGTGTACTTCAGCAGGGATAAGGGAAACCTCCACTCTGGTGTCCAACAGACAGCCAGTTTCTGTTGACCCAACCTGAGCCATCACCGTAGGGCTTTTTACAAACAAGAGTGCTGACCTACTATCCCTGCAGATTTTGAATTTGGACATGCCATGGGCAAAGCTGTTGTAATCTCTGATGTGTTGCCTGCAACAGCAAAACTCTTTAGTTTCCCTGATTTTCCTCTTTTTCCTGTTCTCCTCTCTGTGGACACTACTTCTTGTAATGCTCTTTCCATGGCCACATTTGTTGCACTCAACCTCTGATAGTGGCTTGCATCTTGGTGGAGACTCCTGCTTGACCTGGCCACTTCATGTCTGAGTGTGGTGACCACTAATGCCAACTCTCTCTGCAGTTCCACCATTTGTTGCAGGAATGAGTGTTTCATGGTGACCTCATTTACCACTTCTGGGATCTGGCTAGTCTGTCCAGCGTTTTTATCCTCTAGGGATAGTACTGGCGCCTCCTGCCTTATTGTGTCGAAGCCTTTGGAATTGGTAGCAAGCTGGATCCGGCACAGGTCCCTGCACATTGAGAACTCTCTTGTCCTTTGAATGAACTGATCACACAGTTTCTTGTCACTGAGTTTATGTAGGGGTTCCAACTCTCCCTTTGTGCCAGCTGCTGCTTCCATCCTATTTTACATCCTCAAGTAAAGGGCTGGATTCTGACCACAGTTTCCCATCCTTCTGCTCCCAACCATAGAATGCACTGCTCAGGGACTAGAATGTCTCATCCTGTCCATAGCACAGGTTAAGTGCCTCCTTGATTTCATCTGACTTGAGTCTATCTGCCTTTGGTAGATGCATTTCCTCTTCCCTAGCTGGGCCTGCAAGGAAGTCAATGAGGATGCATGATTTCCTCTCATCTGAGAGGTTGAATGATCCCATCACCTCTTCTTACTCTTCAAACTTTTTTTTTTCAAGGCTAGATTCTCCAGATCTGTAGGGGGTCCCCAAAACTTTGATAGCCGGTCCTTGGGAATTCTTCTTAAACCTTCAACCTGTTTAAAGAACTGTGCCATCATAATTACACTTGTCGAGGTGTTAGTGTCTGCAGATGTATTTTGTAGAGAAATCAAGTCTGTCTCCTGGAGCATCTAACACAAGACCAGCGCACAGTGTTCTGAATTCAAAATCAGTCTTTACAAACAGAGCGACAAGATTTTCAAAGATCACATTTTACATGAGTCATATAATATTAGTGCAAGAGAGCAAAGTACATGTCAGTTAGGGACAGTCTCTCAAATTCTGCCGAGTGCTAAGGCTGAACTCCTGTCTTTCGACTACACTGGTTGCACTTGGACTCATCAATGTTCAAGTCCATGCCGCATCCCACTTATACTACTGGTATGCTGTGGGAAATCAATGCAGCAGTCAAACAACAAGTCTGTGATGTAAGTCTCTTTTGAGTTTTATTGTCACCATAGATGAACAGCCTCAGATTTCCATGTACCTCTTATCATTTAGCACCATGCCATTCTTGTTTACAACCCCTAGAGAGATTATGGAACATTTTGTTCACTGTGGGCTTGAGAGTTTTGTTGTCTTTGAGAATTGGGAGCTTGTCTAGAGACCCAGCCACATTCTGGTCCACTTTTGAGAGCATCTGTGATGACGGAGTGCTTTGTTCTGCATCACAGCAGTGCTGACCTTGTTGATTGATGAATCTGGATGTTTGCCATGAGGCTGATTTTGTCAGTAATAACAGCTCTATCCTCCTTTGAAACACTGAGTTTGTTTGCGTCAGCAAGAAGAGCTTGCTGAATATCCCCCCCCCCCCCATTTATGAGTCTTGAAGTGATTTTCTAGTTTATCTTGCTTCTTGTAACATTTCTTGTACTGGGCATCAATTTTAAGCACTTTTCATTTGAGGGTTCTGGTCCTGTTACTTATCCTGCTGATGGTAGGTTGGGGGACTGAGGGCGCTCATTGTGTTTGCAGGTAAAAGCAATTGCAGCGCTAGGAACCAGTCATCCTAAATTTGAGGCAGCATGGTGGGACAGTATGGGTTTCTGTTTTCTTCTTTGGACAGCTTCTGCTGGCATATCCAGCACAGAAGTAGCAAACCATCTTCTCAGTACATATGTGAGTCTCGAATGGCCCTTCTGCAGAAATTCTTGCCACGCACTAGCAGTTTGAGCATGTGTCACTTTTTGCCATTTGAGCCACATCCTTCTTCAGATTTGACAGTTCCATCTGAAAGTCCAGGCGATTTCTCTCTTGTCAGTGAGGAAAACTCATAACGTCAACTTGCTCACCCAAAACTTCCTGTACTCAAGGTTTTCAGACTAGTTCCTGATCTTGGAAATAATTTGATACCTTCTTTCTCATTTCCAGGAACGATTTGCTCCTGAGACTCATTTTGATCCTCTTTAGTTCTTGTTGAACCCATTTCTCTCGGACACCTCGTACGAATCTTTCTTTCTGTGAACTATCCTTCAGATGCTCCTATGCCTAGTGATTGTTGTCATGTACTGCTGCTCATTCCATATGAGCATATATTTGTTGTGGTGTTCTGCTGTAATGAGTGAGGCTTCTGTACACTGTTCGAACTTCCTCGCTGTATATGGACCACATACAAACAAATCGTAGCGATAACAATTCCTGTATGCTACTCTCAGTGTATATAGGATATACATTGGTTATTGGCAAAAACTGGGGTTATACGTAACATGCATAACATATAATACATGAATACATGAAAGTCTATCCCCTGACAGTCAGGAATGCAGGGGTAATGATTGCAAACTGAACTTGGTACAAACAAGCAACAGTGAGGTGTATCATGGAAGTCGTGCTGACATTACAGAGTCTGATGATCCCAAGTTCAGATAGTGAATTAATGTGTTTTATTAATGAAAATTCACTTTGTCATCATGTTAGCACAAATATTTTGTAATTGTAAACACATACATAACATCTGTGCATATATGATGCTAATTTCATAGAATTTGTGGCTTTTTTCTGTATGAATAAATGCAATTTAATTTTTTCTTTTTGCTTCTGAGATATGATAATTCTGTAGTGCTTGGACATGGTAGACCAAGTAAACATATGCAATGGGTTAAGCTGTTGTGATGTAGTACATCAGTCTTTCATGATACAAATGTATTTGCAAAAGTTGATTTGATATGTTGAATTCTCTTCATGGTTGCAGCTCAAGCCAAATCAGTAATTTTTACTCATTTCATGCAATACTGTATTCACTTGTGCAAATTCTGACATAATTTATTTGTGTGTGGTGTTCATATTCACTATAAATGTGACTCTATCACACACTGCCAGATAGATGTACGTGCATAATATGAAGGGTTTGTTTGCAAAAACCGATAAGTCCATTTTTGAAGATTTTGAAGTATGATCTCTGTCATAAAGTACAAAATAATACCTTTTAAATGATATATAGGTCACTACATATAAAGGTATACTTTTGAAGTTATGGTCAAAAGAAGCAAACATTTTCTTATTATTTTCTATATTTTTCTTGACCTTTAATCGCAAATATCTACATTTTGCAAATATGGACTTATCGGTTTTTGCAAACAAACTCTTCATATACATACATGGAGTTGTCGATGGATCTTGAGATGCCCTCATCTTCTAGAGTAATTCACAAATTTTACAAGCTATAATAAAGTTGTTTTGCTTACTTGTCTATTTATCTAAAAACTAAGTTGATATTATTATGATTGTGTCCATGGTTTGTTGAAACTTATGTGATTCAAAGTTCCTTAAAATATTATGTACTCATGTTAGCGTTATGTATATTGCTTTGTTTTACTTTATGTGGAAATAAAATCACTTGAAGTGAATATTAGAAAATAGCTTTATGTAGGCAGATATTACAAGCACAGTCAATCTGGCCTAGGTTAACCTTGCACAAATTTGAATCATTGGCCAAGTTGAAGGAAAATTTTGCATGGGAGGGATATAAACATTTGTGAATTCTGTTGTGTAAGTCGAAATTTTTGGAAGTCAAAGGATATTCCCTTGTATGCAGGAATGATGTATTGCTTGCAGTATCTATTGCCCCTTCCTCTTTAATGCTGGATCATGATAACATTTTGAGGATTTATGAATATATCCGTCACATGCAATCATTTATGAGTTTGTAAGTGCACTTGAATGTGGAACTAGCTCTAGTAGAGAGACATTCGTGGTACTGGCCAAACATCTCCTTGAACTCAATACATTATAGGGTTAAACAGTGGTTTATGTATAAAACTTGACTATTTAATATATATAATCATTCACTTTGCCTATTTTATCACAGTACTAAATTTTTGTAGTGAAATTCTCTACTTAATAAAATATTTCCATTTTATTATAACATATCAGTCATGTGCAGAACATGATGAGTAAATCGAGTAAGTTTTAAAGAGCACACACACAGACAACTCCTCTATTATAAACAGAGAAGGACACAGAGTTGAAAAAGGAAAGAGGGGAAGGGATGAAGAAGAAAAAAAAGATGATAATGAAGGAGAAACTGAAGAAGATAATAAAGATGGGAAAAAAAGAAGAAGAAGAAGGTAACGATAAGAAGAAAAGAGATTGGAGGCCACACCAAGGTGAGTAACTAGAAGTTGAAGTAGTGAAATGATATGCACAGATTCAACAGGTAATAGTACTGTTAAAAGAAACATTTGCAACGTTAATTTTCATGAATTGGAGTCGACAGCCTTTTTTCGCGGAATGAGATATTCTTGATTTGCCACTGACATTTAGTGCATTGTGTAGACAAAATCTTTTGCAGGAATTTTACTTAGGCGAATCTTGGCTCCTCGCGAAATTCGCAAAAGTTTCATGCACGCGATAATTTCTGGTTTTACATAACATTGAAGCAAGCACTTTCACATCTGCATGCTTTGAGAGCCGTTTCCCTCTTCTGAGTCTAAACGATAGAATGCCATTATCTGGTCTGGATTCTTGTTGAAGTATTTTAAGATCTTCTGTCGCATTGCGTGTGTGTAGTGGCTGTAAGCTCAAGATCATGTTAACAAATTCACATAGAACTTTTTATGTCATCTTTTATATCATCGAGTGTAATGACACTGAAGTTGGCTCAGAGATAATAGGACATATATGGTATGCAAATCATTGTGTATGAGTATCGGTGAAATGGATACAGTGTGTGATAATGGTGACATTAGGATGACAAATCGTCATTCAAGCAAGGAACTTGAAATACCAATTTAACCCACAAGGAGATCTAGAATCTTTACCCTCGTCAGCAAAATGTCAATATTTTTTTTTTTAATTTCATGGTTAGATTTAGAAAGGCTGGAAAGCTCCTGTGTGCTTGGTATTTTACTGCATGCTTCACACTTGAGAAAGTAGTAATTCAGTGTGATTAAATTTCAAAATGATTTTCTTGTATTTTCTTATGAGAAAAAGAATGCCCAACTCTTTCACTTTTGTAACAGATAATAAATACGATATATAAACTTTTGTTGTTGATTTTGTTTTATTGTGTCCTTGTGTAGTTCTTTTTTTTTTAATGCACCTGTTGGTATGGGTGCTTTTCAGAGGGAGGAAAGTTTGTTCTCATAGTGGTATATGTATATCATAGGAGTATATGAATCGTCTGATAAAGGAGGTATAAAGGGTGCCTCCTTGGTTTGATGTACCTCTTTGATGGTACACCTTACTGACAAAACACTATGTGCAGTTGCGGATCCAGAGGGGGGGCGCAACGGGCGCACGCCCCCCCCTTTATTTTTCGTTAAAAACAAAAGAAATATAAAGAACAAAATGAAATGAAACCCGGAAGTGGCACCAGAAATATTAGTCACGCCCCCCCCCCCCCCCCTTTACAGAATTCCTGGATCCGCCCCTGATATGGACCAGTACCAAATGGCATTGTAACTAGGTAAATGGGGACAGGATTAATGGAGAAATGTACATAGTATGTGTGTATGTGTGTGTGTGCGTGTATGAGCGTGTGTGTATTCGTGTGTTTGTGTGTCTGTCTGTCTGTGCCTGTGCCTCTGTATATAGGTGAGAGGGTGTGTGGGTGTTTGATTTGCAACGGTCAATACTACATCGTATTATTGATTTAGTATTTTAAGGTGGTCAAATATCCTGTATTAAAGCGAAAATATGGAACAACAGAAGAGAAATTATGACACCACATAACATCAGGTACTACTTTTTTTTTTTTTTTTGAAACACCAAAGCAAAATGTGAAGATGAAGACACCTGCACGATGATACATTATATCAGTAGCTATGAAAACATTCAACTATTCGAGTAAACATACAATCAGGCGCCATGTTTTCATACTCGTCGCCAGTCTTTGAATGAATGATTGAATTTATCTGTTTTGTAAGAAAGCATGAAATACTCTCTAAAAACACCTAAGCATGGACTCAAAAGAAGGAAAAAAAAAAACTGAGGATAAAGTAGCTTGCCGAGGGCAATCCGACCAGGAACATTGAAATTCAAATAGTCTGCGGTCTTATCCACTTTGTTACAGTATCTCCTGGCAAGCGTATAAATAAAAGTAATAAACATGTTTGTTTCTCATATCATGAGAATGGTCTACTGAAAAAAAAAATTGTACATTTGCAAATTTTGTCAATCAGTCAATGTGATCATCTCTTCAGAATGTATAAGAGACTATAATCCCGATGTATACGTATTTTGTCAGTTTCGTTATTACAAAAATATATATTTGTTGTTTTTCATAATAGTTAAATGACTGTAGTACATGTAGGCTCAAACTTGGTAGGCCCTAATTCTATCCAGATAATGATTCATGGCTATGACCCGTGTATCATGTTCCAATCTGCTCAAACTGTCAAGCGTGCGCAGTACACAGCCTAAATGTGGCCATGACGTCACCAACGACAGCAGGGGCGGCGGAATGGAACGCGGGTCCAAGGAGCAACATTGCAAGTCCTCCCCGGAAAATCGTACTTTGGGTATATTTGTTGGGATTTTGTAGATAAGATTCTAACGTATTTCTTTCTAGTTTGTAACCACTTTGACAATTATCGCGTTTTCTTAGTTTTTCTTTCTTTTTCTTGAAAGTCTAAAGTTTGTGTTTCTTTATGACCCCTCCTCTCCCGTGTCCCGCTGCTCACGAATCGCGCGTGTGTGTTTAGTCCTCAATGTCATTGTTGAAGCTGCACGTTTCTGTTCTCCGAGAAGTTTTGGCATTGAACTCTATCGCCTAATATGTGAGCATTTTTATCTCTTTCTATTTGCCATAGTGGTCAATAACATGGCGAATAGTCCTTGATTTGATTGCTACAAGTTAGTGTTGTTGTTCTGTTCCACTGGGGAATTTTGACACAGAATGTCACGATGATGTTAAGTTTTATCGGCCTTGACGTCACACAGGACATAAACGATCAAGACCGTTCGGTGGGTGGTGTGAGATAGATTGATTTTAATCGGTAATTGCCTGATGAAATACCGAGAGTGTGAATACAAAATGCAATTTACCCCAAACATTTATATGGTTTCAATGAATGCGAAAAAATATAGAAGAACACGTCATGAAGTTAAAGGACAATCAGACAATCCATACAAATATTACCGTTTTTATGAGCTACATGACGTATTAAATTTTATTGCTGATTAAAAGCCTGCATTATTCGCAATGTCACAGTTAAAAAAACGGTATAAGTATCAAGAGAACTCCACAATATTCAACTTTTTTTTTGAAAACTTGACATTCCCTCGTCTTATTACTTACAATATGTTAAGGCAGGGAGGTGTTAAAGAAGGAGAAAAAACAAGAGTGTCTCCTTTGTACCCATGCTCCGTGCCGCTGAGAGATGCGCTTTGGTGTTAACAAATATGTTTTGACAGAAACAGTATTTCTGTTTCACGTATGCGCCATTCCTCAATCACAACAAACCCCGGGCGAGCAGCAGTTCGCTGTCCCTTTCAACTATTGTTTAGTGTGGAGAGAGTATAGGACACGCGAATGAAAATCATTAAAAATTGTAGTTCTTAAACTGTAAAATGCTATTAAACACGCATTAGCCAATCACATATTCCAAAAGATTTCACATTCAGGTATATTGGCGTACAAAATTATGCACAGAATGTGCGCAAGATAGTAAAATGGTAACTTTTTATCTTTTTTTTTTTATAGCTTTTCACAAGACACTAATATTCATTTTTTTTTTCAGTCCTGCATAGGGTATAGATAACTAGCTTGAATTGAAGAAAACTGAAAGGATTTATTCCGTAACAAGTCATATCTCCTGAAAGTTCCGTAAAGGATTTTAACAATAATTCATCGGCAATACAGCTGAAATAAATTGTTAAAATCAACAACCTAGCTCTTCCTTGGTCTCCATGTCAAAACTCTATGGAAGAGCGACTTGGAGCGTGGAACACCAAAGCCAGTGGAATGCTAGGCAGTCAATGTCATAATAATTATAGAACCTATACTCATAAATTTGCATAAACTGGAAAGAGATTCTACTCCTCTATCACTACCTTCTGAAGGTGGTAGGCCCTTTTTGTCAAGTGCTCACTCATAATGCTACATTAGGAAAACAAAATTTGAGGAATTTTAATCGTATCGTTCCACTACTATAATGATGACATCACGAACTATTACTACAGTATTACATGACTGATGTAACCTCTTTATATCCAGTGATGGGGACACCATTATCTAACCATTCATATCTTTTGAACGGCTTACCTTATTTTCCTCAAACTTGACGGATGCGTTACACTATCCATAGGTCTATATATATTGCTATGAGACTAAATGCACGTAATGTTTGAGGTAAAATTCTCCTCTTTACGTCGAAGGAATATCTCAACACTGAAAAGCGCTATTGTCAGATCGACGTACAAAATAACATTCTAGCCCACTTGTGTATCTTTCTGGGGACCACGAGTACCAAAAGGTATACATGGCAACGAAGAAACGCGCTCTCAGTATCGATTCACATTGATCCAACCTCAGTGATAATCCTCCCATTAACTGGTACATGTACATATAATATAGTCAATGCAGCATTCAACACTCTTGCCATTATGGATATGTCTATGAACGACTTAAAACTGCACCTAAATTTATCAGACAAAATAACACAATGATTAATAGACTATGATACGAGGTCATGGGCATCTATGGACAGACACGGGCTCGAATGATGTGCTGCACTACAATCAAACATCCATAGTCTGTAACACTGGTAGGCGATGAATTTCCCCTTTAAGATTTAAAAAAGTGGACTTTTCTCTTTCTCACAAGAAGAGACAGTTCATAAAAGATTGACATCAAAATATTAATACATCAATAAATACATCGTGAAAGTAGGCCCCATTGATAAATCATTTCGAAATTAAGCTAGTGTAATGGGAACAATGTCATGTTTGTAAATAAAATTGTAATGCGTGCTCCGTGACACAATCAATGCATTGTTAATACATGTAGAAAATAGATGATTATTGTTGTATACCATTAAAGCGAGTTTATTTGAAACGCCTTTTTGACATGCATTTTTTTTTCCAATCACAGACCAATTACGATCGTTTGAGCAGATGACAGGGAGTAATAGCAAAATACTCGAACCAGATATATCAATCTCTGCACGAACGTTTTTCTTTGGTATCTGCACGTAAACTGATTTCTTAATGCGATTTTGTTCTCCTGAATTCGCATCTTAAAAGGAATATAAATTTTGATTGCATATTTATTGCGTGCCTACGTGAGCGAAGGCACGCCATGTATGTTTTATGATGAGTGCTTTAAAACATGGCTTTGTGATAACACACATCACACTGTTGTAATGATACACCTTGTTTTATTGTGTCATTAATGATTGCCAGCTATAGATTTCGTATAATACGTTGCCCTTTTGCTAGTATTCTGGGGTTTTCGTTTGGGATTATATACGCCGCATATAAATGCAGGAATGTACGTTCAATGTTTATAGACACGTTATTGCTTCTCTCAAATTGGAACATCGTTAGGCCTACAACACAGTACAATTGAAGAGTTTGAAAGCAAAATCAAATAAGCGTAATTTCCAAAGTGTTTAAAATAAGGTCATATAAATTGAATAGAAAAAAGGGTCTTGTCAATAATGTTATGCACTCTATAAAATAATAAGAAATATTTTCGAAGATGCATTGCTCGTTAAAATTATCACATACCCACATACCTTGCACCTTGTATACCTTGTAGTTTATTTCTCCGAAGACCTCCGGGAAAGGTTACTCAGTGAGGGCTGGACGAGAGTGGGGATTCATTTTGCCACTAAATAAATACATTAATGTGAGTTTTTGCACCATTAATTTGGTTTGAATACCTCTAAACTGTTAGAAGTTACAGTTTGTTTTGGAAGGTTCCTGTGGAACAGTGGCGTACCGTAGGTCGAGACATTGGGAGGGGTGGGGGGGCACCTCGTGGAAAATTAATTTTGAGGGTGTGTATGCTTGTACGTGCGTGCGTGTGTATGTGTGCGCGTGCGCTGTCAGTCTGCAAACTTAATAGGGACTACAATACATGACGAAATGTGTTATTCCACAGCGCAGTCATTGAGCAACATTGTACAGTTTTCCTTACATGGATTATGGAATGACGGTGTGAAACGACAAATTACTGGCAGTAACATCAGGAGAATTGCATAACAATTAAATGCGAGTGAGCGGAGCGAGCGAGCTTGAACATTTTGACATTTTACAGTCCAAAAACTGCCGTTTGTAGCTATATTTTTTCCGCTTTGGAATTTAAGGGGGGGGGGGGGCGCACCAGGCGCAATTGCTGGCAAGTACTGGCAGCAACATCAGGAGAATGGCATAACGATTAAATGCAAGCGAGCTTGAAAATTTTGATATTTTACAGTCCCAAAACTGCGATTTGTAGCTATATCTTTTCGCTTTGGAAATTAAGGGGGTGGGGCGCAACGGGCGCAACTGCTGGCAATTACTGGCAGCAACATCAGGAGAATGGCATAACGATTAAATGCGAGCGAGCAGAGCGAGCGAGCTTGAAAATTTTGACATTTTACAGTCCAAAAACTGCTGTTTGTAGCTATATTTTTTCGCTTTGGAAATTAAGAGGGGGGGGGGGGGTGGATCCGCCACTGGCATTCAAGGGTGTCGGTTTATGTACATGATTGGGGAAGGTATGACCAGCGAGGGGGAGTCGAAGTGACCAAGCGGGGGAAAGCTGTCCAAAATCTGCACTTTAGAGCATCCCCTAATTGTTTGTGTTTGTGTGTGTGTGTCCTACATGGAAAAGTTAGGAAATAGGCAAATAGCCCAGGTCAAGTCTTATTATTGGCAATGCAAGGCATTTTAATATATACTAATATGTAAAGCAACACTGCAAAATCAATGATTTAGCTTTGATAATATAACGAAGCGTAAGGTACAAAGGTGAACATTCTACATTACATTGCGCAACATTGCAGCGACTCTATTTGCCGTTCGGATGTTCTGCACTGCGCACATCCTGCATAATGTATTCAGAATGCCAACCAGGAATCACGCTGAATTACAATCTTTTGTCGGCTCCGGGCTTTTTAAACAATGTTTCACACTTTATACCTCTTTAATTATGGTTAAAAGAAATCTTAGAAAAATATCTTATTTCTTGATCACCCTTTCAGGTCGATTTCAAAAGCAGTTTACTTACCCTTGAATTACCATTTTGGTAATTGTTGTTGTTGTTGTTTTTTTTTGTTTTTTTTTTTCACCAGCGGATGGGGGGGGGGGGGGGGTTGGGGGTGGGCACGTGCCCCCGTGCTGCCCCCCCCCCCCCCCCCCCCCCCCGGTAGTTACGCCACTGCTGTGGAAGATTGCGTCTTGGAAGAATGAGTTAGCCAGCTGGCTTGTAGAGATGAAATTGATATACGACGTTGGTTTTTTTTTTTTTTTTGAGACATATTTATAAATGTCTATATAAGTTGTGTTCTTCATGGATGAGGCATGATGAGGTGTAGGACAATGTTGTATTCTCTTCTATATATTTTGATCATATATTCTTTGATTCAATTCAATTCAATTCAAACTTTATTTCATTTTTCGAAAAGAACATAAACATTTCACTTTCTTTGGTAACAGAGAATAAGGTTGCATAATCAAAACAAAGTAAATTGAGAAAACATTGTGGAACCCATGGGGTAACTTATTATGTTGTAATGAAAATTCAGGCAGGTTTAATCTATATCAAGTTGTTGATTTTGCATTTAAACATTAATTAATTTGTACTTGTCATGTTCAGGACAATTTCAACAGGCAGAAGAAAAATCCAGCAAAATGGACGATAGAAGTTTCATTCAAATACATAGAACGTTTAGTGAGAAAGGACAGAGTAAAGTGGCAACACTGTTATGCTCATAAGAGTCTAATGACAAGAGCAGAAAGCGATATCTGCAGTGTATAATGTTTCATCAAAATATCAACAGACACACATGATTATAGAAAATTAACTTGTGGAATATTAGAGATTTACAGATGACTGAATACATGCACACCATATTGGAAGAGGTGATGTCACCACCTTTAAGTACAACACAGGGTTTGAATAAAAAAAAAATAGTTAGAATCATGACTTTGGTCCTTGATTTAGCAACTGCAATTAGACAATAAATACCTCTTCCCCACCCCTATATGAATTCCCGAATGCTCCCCTTTCCATATGTGATGCGAATGATAGTCTTTTTTTCTTTTGCGATTGATACATTATGTAATGTGAGTCGAAAAATAGAAATCACTATTCAGTGAAGATTTCTTTGACAAGCCATTCAATTCCGATGAAGCCTCTATCATTCTGTTTCTATGATTATTGTCTCGTCATTAAACGAACATGATGTTGAAATTAACAATTATCCACTTTCAAGTATTATTTTTTTTTATTTTTTTTATTTTATTATTTTTTTTAAATCGTACTAGATATCAAATTTGTGTGCGGATCAAAGGACCATGCTTCAGGCGGGTGTATAGGTACTTTCCGGGGCAGGCAATACGTTTTTAAAAGTGAAAGGGCCCAGTTTATGGATTTATGGTGCCACTTCCCGGACTTATCGGCTGACAGAAAAAAAGAGGGCCTAACATATTTCTGGTGCCACTTTGATGCCACTCCCCCTCTGAAACTTTGGCTGCTCATGAGAAGCAAGGATAGACAACAAAAAGTCAAACCCTATTTTTTTTTTTTGCTTTTTTTTTTTTCAAAAGTCTTGGGGGGGGGGGATGGGGACCAGTCACCAAAGTGGTAAGACCCTATGTATTATGAAAAGAAAAAAATGAAAGGGGAAGACCCCCACCCGGTTGTGCTGGCTCTGCTTCTGACAGACAGATCACATGGCAGGCGGAACGGGGGGGGGGGGGGGGGGCAGGGGGGCTCGGCCCCCACTTTTTGTGCACCATACAAATTAATACATGAGGTGTCATCACTTTGGTCCCCCCCCCCCCATTTTTTTTTTTTTAACCCGGAAGTACGTAAGTGGCACTAAAAAGAAATAGATAGAGAGCTGAAGACTTTTTTTTTTTTGCTTGTCAGCTGAAGAAACCCGAAAATGAAGGGGAGAAGCTGGGAGAGATGAACTGAGGACCTTTTATTTATTTATTTATTTATTTTTTTTTTGCTTGTTAGCTCATGAAACCCGGAAGTTCCCCCCCCCCCCCCCACACACACACACACTTATGAAAACGCTCCGCTGGCCCCGGATCAGATGGACAGACAGACAGACAGACACGCCATCTTAAGGTCCTCAAGACAGAGAGGGGAGGGGAACTTTTGAGAAAAAAAAATGAGTCCTAGTATTTGCATGATATAGGGCCTGTATATTATATATGTGCTCATGTCATCAATTCCGTTACAATCAATAATTAGGTGTGTGTTAGGGGAGACGGTGGGTGGGGTCGGAGAGAAGACAGTTAAAGTGCAGTTTAGCTACTATAGTATACAGTCTGAGGGGAAGAGGACGGCAATAGAGGAGGGGGGGGGGGGGTATTAAACTGGGACATGCCAATTTGTTTTACCGATGTGTGTTTTATTCTGTGTAGGCTTACTAAAGTGTATAGTATTCACAGATTAATTACCATACAGCCCTCGAACATCTTTTTTTTTCTTCAAATCATTACCAGGTACTATAATTTTAAAATAATTTGTTCGAAAACAACATTAAAGTGACGCATAATAATTATTATTACGTGATTTGGTCAGTGTCACCTTATCATCTTACAAAAGATATTCATACTCACATGGAAGGTTCGAGAAAATTCATCACAACTTTCTTTTTCATAAGAGTTAACAAATTTTGCGAATATCGTATACTACCGTATGTCTGATCGTATGCTGGACGCGGGTAGTACATGTAGTGGTACACAGTTCTGTGGCCGGTCATCCCCGCAGAACTTCTTAGTACAGTAGTTCTAGCTAGTAAGGTGATGACGAATGTGCTCGTATGCACGTGAAATTGTGCGCCCTCTAAGTTGACCTTCAAGCAGGCGTTGTCCACCATGCTATGCAGAACCAATACATTGTACATACATAGGGCTAGGGGACAGCGGGCGGCGGCGGCGGCGGCGGCGGTGAAACGATTACGTTACAACAAGCAGGAGCAGCACGGACGGGCGGCGCGGACGCGACATCACCAGAGACGTGCAATTTGTACAGTGCAAGTGTATAAATGATTGTGTGTGTGTATTATACCAAATTGTGAGCATCGCGTTGTACCTGCCCATCCGGAAGCCCAAATACCTAGGTAAAACATTGGCGTTTGCCGGTTTTGTCGTACACAGAAAGGTATGTTTTGCAGTTCCCTGTGGTGTGTGAATACTATTTTTTGTGTAGAATGGGGTATTGATGAACTTGTGTGGTATCGGCCAGTAAGAGATCAAATTAGTTTTGGACACATCCGGTGACGGTGTACCGTTCAGTGAAGTCATGACATGTTTAGAAACCATTTGCCGGTCAGCAGAGTGGTGTGTGGTATTAATATAGCGTACGACCTTATACACCTTGCTTGGTACTCTCGAGTGAATAGACCTAGTATTTCTACTTGTCATAGTGCTCTACTAGCTAGCTAACTCGTTAGAGAAGTAGGGGGCCTAGATTGAATGACTGGATATGCTTTCCAATTTCTGACAATGCGAGTGGCCGTCGTCGCCATTGCCATGTCGCGAGTTAGGCACTAAACTCAGTAAAGTACAGTAGTATCACAACTGTCTATCGTCTATGCTACTACTACTAGTACTAGTAGGCCCTACTAGAGTTTCTACTAATCTACAGTAGATACAACTAATTTCTAGGCTCTAACGGTACCCAGAGGAGAGCGGAACATTGTCATGGTAGCACTTTTAGTTTCAGGATATCCACAATCTATGAACACAAAATTGCAATCTTGTGTTTGTGATGTGAACTACAGAATATTTAATGAATGGCTCCAGCCTCTTGTTCAGACACATATACTGTAGTTTAGACACAGCGTTTGTGAACCTACTAACTTAGCTTTCTAGACCCCAAAATTAATTCTCTCTCTCTCTCTCTCGATAAATCTGGCAGTTCAAACTTTTTTGGACAGCATGTAGACGTGTACACACTACTATTCTAACACAACTCTTTCAAAATTTGGAAAAGTCAATTTTTGGGTGGGCTACGTGGGATTAGGTGTGGAAATTATGGTTGCTTTTATTCAGTTTAATCATATGTAATTGAATGTGAAGAATGACTTGACAGACAAGTCCGTCTGTCCGAATGATTTTTTTTTAAATCGTTTTTTTTTAAAAGTATCATTTTTTTTCCACTTTCATGGCTTTCCTCCGTATAGGGAATTCTGTGAAGCCAGACATTGTCTCCGTGGAACATGTTCTCTAACGTGTTACAAGATACAGACTGATCTTCCAGTCAAAATGTGATGACATGCTAACCTCTAATGCAGCTGTAGATCTAGAATTGTCTGATCTACATGTATGTATGTTTTTTTATGCAGCATCATTACATAGTCATAGATGTTTGTGAACCTACTAACTTAGCTTTCTAGACCCCAACATTAATTCTCTCTCTCTCTCTCTCTCTCGATAAATCTGGCAGTTCAAACTTTTTTGGACAGCATGTAGACGTGTACACGCTACTATTCTAACACAACTCTCTTTCAAAATTTGGAAAAGTCAATTTTTGGATGGGCTACGTGGGATTAGGTGTTGAAATTATGGTTGCTTTTATTCAGTTTAATCATATGTAATTGAATGTGAAGAATGACTTGACAGAAAAGTCCGTCTGTCCGAATGATTTTTTTAAAATCGTTTTTTTTTTAAGTATCATTTTTTTTCCACTTTCATGGCTTTCCTCCGTATAGGGAATTCTGTGAAGCCAGACATTGTCTCCGTGGAACATGTTCTCTAACGTGTTACAAGATACAGACTGATCTTCCAGTCAAAATGTGATGACATGCTAACCTTTAATGCAGCTGTAGATCTAGAATTGTCTGATCTACATGTATATATGTTTTTTTATGCAGCATCATTACATAGTCATAGATGTTTGATTGCTGTGACACAAAGCATTCTCATTCTCTTGCTGGTCTGATCCATGACGGTTGTCGCTTGAGAAGCAGAGTTGGCCATGGTATATATATAGAATCTACAATCTACACAATATGTATAACTATAATGTGCCTTCCCAGTACCTACATAAGGGTCAGTCAGGCCATGCGTAGTAGTTACATGTGTAGTTACATGTATGATTATTTGCAGTGATTTGCACAATATTTTCTAACCCACAGAAGAATGTTTTTGTTGGCACACACATTTTAACAAGAAACGTAGGCAAATTAATCTGATCCCTTTGACTTCATTTCAGTGAAAATACTTTTGTGTTTGTGATATGCAGTGTGTATCAAAAACTTTATTTAAATACAGAGGTTTTTCTTTTTTATTACAGTTCCTTTCAAACTTGATATTTCTTCCATGTCAGGGACACACAAATTGCATGACCCTGTTTTTGCTTTTTATTTTGTATATCAGTGATAGTAACTCATCCTGTGATGTGGCTAGCTGTTGAAATACAGTTTGTATTGCTGAAGGCTTACTTTTATTACAAAAGACATACATGCATGTACAGTACACAGATTTGGACATGTTGGTGATAGGCCAGTGTTGTATATAAATGCAGGATGAAAGAGTGGGAAATGAAGAATATGAATACAATTTTATGTAATAATGCACCAAGCATAAGCCATTATGATGTGACTTCACAAGTCATAATATTAACAAAGGTCACTGATATTAATGAAAGTAACATGAATGTAGATGACTTTATGAGCAAAGGAATGTTCCACTTTACAAGGATATTGTGTGTTTATGATGCTTAAAAAGCATAGTGTACAATGTAAATGTATGTGCATGCCATTTACGTTTCCAAATTGGTAATTGAACCTCATGACTGCACACTCACCTGCTTTTGTTTGGAAACTGAAGTGATATGGTTAAACATTGTTGTTTGAATGTTTTTTTTTTTCTTCCAATACAGGAAGATATGTCGGCATTGATGAGGTGATTAAAGGTCATCTGGGGTTTTTGGTTTCAACAAAACAGGATAACATCAATTCTCACTTGCTTGGGACAGCTATAGTAGGTGTCTGGTCACAAGGCTCAGAAATTTGAATCACAATTTTTGTGGTGGACTGCATGTAGCACTCGCATCTAGTCGCTATGGCAACAAGACGCACCATCAAAAACATTGTGCACAACTACACAGACGCCCAAGTTAAGGTTCGGGATGCCACCTCCAACGATCCATGGGGCCCGTCAAGTTCACTGATGTCAGAGATTGCGCACCAGACATACAATGTGATGGCATTTTCAGAGATCATGAGCATGATATGGAAGCGGCTCAATGACCACGGCAAAAACTGGCGGCACGTGTACAAGGCACTTGTTCTCCTGGAGTACATCATCAAGACAGGGTCAGAACGGGTGGCACAGCAGTGCCGCGAGAACATCTTCGCCATCCAGACGCTGAAAGACTTTGAGTTTATCGACAAGGATGGCAAGGACGTGGGCATGAATGTGCGTGAGAAGTCCAAGTCCCTGGTGGCGTTGCTGAAGGATGAGGACCGGCTGAAGCAGGAGCGTGTGCGCGCCCTGAAGGCACAGGAGCGGTTCGCACAGGCCTCGCAGGGTATTGGCAGCAACTCCAGCCATGGTAGCCATAGGGAGTTTGAGTCCAGCCAAGATAGTAGCCAGTCTGAACGTAAGCAAACCAGTCTCCAGATATTGTGCTATCTCGAACTACCATGGGAAATTGCATTCAGTAATCTTGCCATGTGACATATCTAATTTTGTTTACAGATGTATTTACTGTAAAGCCAGAAATATTTGCTGCTGCATTTTTGGGGAATTGAAAGTAACAAGCCTCCTTAATGTGATGAAATTTTCATGAATTGCCACTGGCATTCAATGCATAGTGTAGACAAGCACTTTCACATGGGATTTAACTCATTTTGATTTTATGACTGTGAAAATTTCTGATTTACAGTTTGTGGTGTCAGTGTCATTTTTTTTTTTACTGAGCATAGATAACCCCATCATCTCTACTGCCGACTTCACATGTCAGTGCTTAAGTTGCCAATCCTATGTCTAAAGAGCAACACTATCCTTGGCAACAATTTTCACAATGCCCATCTGAAGATTACCTTTCAATGTTGCCAATGTTTGGCAATGTCCTCTTACAATGTAATGCAGTGCTAGAGCAATACCTTAATGTATGTGCACATCTTATGTGCATTGTATGCAAGTTGTCCATTTACAATAGGTATTACTGTATGACATGGATACATGTAAAGTGATTGTCTATCTGTATTCCTTGCCGGGAGTCATCATTGTTTTTTTTTTTATGCAGAATCTTTCAAGCACTTTAGTTAGAAATTAACCCCAAACAAAGTCGATTTTGTTGTTATTTGTTGCTGACTTTTGACCCAAATGTAAGTGATGGAAACATGCATGTCCCTAATACTTGTCTGTGCAGCAGCAAACACTACATCGCGGACACCACCACGGTCGCTGTCCACGGATATAGAGCAGGCTCGTCCACAGACGTCAGGCGAAGAAGAGCTCCAACTCCAGCTGGCCTTGGCCATGAGTCGAGAGGAGGCGGAGCAGAAGGACAAGGAAGCCCGCAGCGATGACATCCGATTGCAGATGGCCATCGATCAAAGCAAGACAGAGGTAGGCAGTTTTGCCCTGTCCAGAAAATGTGTGGTATCCCACAGAATTTCAGTGTAGCTCTTTTTGTTTAAAGGGGTACCTCACTCTTTGTGTTAAAGTTGGCTGCAATGATCAAAGTTAGGTCACAAACAGAACAGGGAAAGTTTCGTTGATATCAGACAAAAAGAAGCTGCCTGCTGCCTACCCAAGAACCTGGGATATCCACAGGAAAAAACTAAAATCATACCAGGATCTGGTCAAGTAGAAATTGTGGAATTTTGAATGCTTCTAGGGAGTATAATTTATGTTGATGTGGTTTTGTATGCTATCTACTTCACATTTGATCATTCGCTCGATATATTTGCCAAGACGTACAACGTTGTAACTTTGACATGGTCATCAGATTTTATCATTAGTGTGATTTTTTTTCCCCTGACTGCAGTCACATTTCAGATGATGCTAATGTCAATGTCATTTCGAGCAGGTACCAGAGTCGGGATCGACCACCTTACTGAATCTCGCCTCAGAACCAAAGTGGTCCTCGCCTCCACCCCAGCAGGATCCGTGGGGTGGTGCACCTGCTGCAAACTCCTCTCCTGCTTTCAACAATGCTCCACCATCATCCAACATCACCATCAACGATCCATGGAGTGGTGGGTCACCTGCCCATAAAAATCCTCCACCAGCAGTGAGTGACCCCTGGGGAGGTTCACCTCCAGTGTCCAAGTCACCACCTGCTGATCCATGGGGGGTGCAAGCGCCAGCACCAGCCCCTGTTCCAGCGCCTGCCCCAGCACAGCCTGCCGCCGATCCCTGGGGTGGACTTGGTGTGGCTCCAGCAGTCTCTGCGGCCCCTGCAGTGTCTTCGGCTCCCGCCACTGATCCCTGGGGAGCTCTCGGGTCAGGAGCCGCTCCCATGGCGAGCGACCCTTGGGCCACCAATGGAGGCGGCGCTGCGCCTGACCCAGATGCAGAGTTTGACAGGCTCAGAGCGGACGGTGGCATTGTAGCGACAACAGTGGATGATGCCTTTGCCTCACCGCCGATGGCAATACCGCAGCCCAGCAACAATGCGTACGACATGTCTGGTATGAATGCAGCTCTGTCAGGCACTCCAGAGAAGAAGAAGCCCGAGGACTTCCTTGGCAAGAACTCCAAGCTCGTTAACCTTGAGTCACTAATTGGTCCGACGAGAGAAACAATCGGTCAGCCTTCAATGCAGGGCACCAACCCATTCATGATGGGTGTGACCGCACCAGCCCAGCAGCCGGTTAACAACCCTTTCCAGCAACAGCGGCAGCCGGCACCATCCATGAACCAGATGAGGGCGCAACCGGCCGTTGACATGACTGCTGGGATGGGAATGGGCGTGGGTGTCGGTGTGGGCATGGGCGGATCTCCTGGCTTGCCTCCACCGCTGTTACCCACCAGCGGGGGCACCCCACCAGTGCAACAGCAACAGACCAATCCGTTCCTGTTGTAGCAGAATGATGTGAGTGACAGTAAGTTTCAATGAAGACGGATATTCTGCTATTACTCTGTACGCTGAAGATTACCTTCTGAAAGCTTGAGCCTAAATTTGACCTGATTAGGATGGGAAATTGATTTACTGTTTTATAAACACTTATATTGGCTTAAACCGTCACCTGTCTAAAGGTCTCAAATCTTCGTGACACATTTCAGATGAAACAAACATCCCAACTGAAAACAAAAACAAGACTAGAAAAGCACTCTGAGAGCGCATACCTCCACCAAGCAGCTAATTTCCACCACTTGATCTTTTCTTCTGTAGAGATTAGTGATTTCCACTTATATATGCTCACTGAAAATCGCCTAATTTCCCAATATAGAAGCCTCTTGTTACATCGTCAGCTTCCAGCAACGTGGTGCCTCTAGTCACCTGAGCAGAGACCGCTCTATATTTTGAAAACTCTCAAATTTTTAAGTTCTCAAGTTTTTTTTGCAGACCCTATCTGCAAAAAAGATACCATTCCCGGATCACTATCAAAATTGAATTATCTGTTCCTCATGTCATTATCAACTTTTCCTTTAAGTTTCATTTACAAAAATCCGTTCACAACTTTTTGAGTCATTTTGCAAGCAGACAAACAAAGGCCGATGATCACTTAAGCTCCTCTTTCCGTGGTGGAGATAACGAAAAACAAACAAATAGATGCATTGCTTTTACAGGAGAGTCGGGCCAGATTCACAAGGACCTACTTTGCAATCTGTACATATAAGCCGGGTGTTTTCCTTGCCTGTGGGCCAATCTGCCTTAAAGCAATGGGAAAAGGGTGTTGCTGAAATTTACTCTAGAGCTTCATCTGCCATACTATGGTCACACTTAGGAGGGTCAAGAAGGGCCAGCTATGTGGACTGAGGCAGCACTTTAGGGCTATCTGTGGGTACTTGTGGAAACTTGATAGTAGTTTTGCTTTTCACGTGGTGCTCTCCGGAAAGTACAGAGGAGCAAAAATTTGTGAAAATCCAACATTCTGCAATCAGGTAAAATCTTGGCTTGACTTCCATGCAGTTATGCCTAAATGCTGTACACAAACAAATATCCACCCCCCCCCCCAAAAAAAAAAAGAAAAAAAAAAACACAAACACACACACACACACGCACACAAAAACAACAACAACAACACACATGCAGACAAACAAAACAACCAACAACAACAAACAAACAAAAAGCCTGGAGTATCATTTTATGTGTTCAGCAATTTCAGTCTCAGTTTTTGCACATTCTTGCTTTCATTGCAGAGATTCACAGAGACGGTACACAATCGCATTTAAAGTTTCATCATTTCTTGTTTAGCCAGCAGTCATCACCTGACCCCTGATTGTGGACATGTATAGCAGTGGAAATTTTATGTCAAGAGTCAGAAGCAAAATGAAGAGTTTGCATTATTCCAGACTGCAATTTCAATTGTGTGTCACTACAGGATATGGGATCCAAATTTGTCAATAAAATGTAGTCTTTATTGTATTATTTTCAATAGCAATGATTTAAAAGAAATTCTGGTGTAATACTGAATGCTGCTTCTGAAAATAACAAAGACCATTTTTATACCTGAGGAATCTGCACAGAAAGAGAAAAAAACATGCCAGTTATTGATGCTGAACTGTATTCATGATGGAAAGACCGAAGTCAAGATTGAGGAAGTGAGGGAACAAGCAACCCAGTCATAATGTGCTTTGATTAATCAGTTGTCAATGCCAAAGACCATTGTCTTAATTAAAGTTGTAAAGTCTATCAAAAGCAACTTAAATATGTTTGCTTTTGTTTCCTGTTCATCCCTTTCCCAGAGTCGCCAGTCAAAGGATGTGAGGAGAAACCAGTATCCGAGCTACTCTTTTTTCTTCAGTTGCATCAGTGAGAAATGTAAATGCCAGATGCATCATTGTCTTCTGTTGGTAACAAGGAATATGTATCATCTATCTCATACTAGTACAGTTAAGTCATTGACCAGTTGAGCACACTTCTTGTTTCCTAAGCAGCAAGAAGTTGTCAATACTAAAAGTATGTATTCTATTACTTTCATTTCCCCCGTTGAGACAAACAAGCGTGCTTCTTAGTTATCTCTGTTTGAAAATGATAAATGAAAGAACTGTTGTTGTTTTTTTTTTTGTTTTTTTTTTAGTTGTAAACACTGCAAAGTGTTGGTGATGAGCTTGGTACTAGATTATGACAGCTATGATGCTTTAATCACTTGATGGTATATCAAAATTACTTTTGCTGCTTCTATGCTTGTGTGCATCAGGTAGACGCAAACATGCGTGTATACAGCTAATCCACTCAGTGAGGCATCATGATGCAATATTCCACAGGTTGGAATGCAAGAAAAAGAAAAGAAATAATGGAAATCACTGTCTCCTGAGGCTATATCTCTCTAGAAGCATTTCTAGAATGAATAGAGTCTGCCTTTTTTCCTTTTGTTTGTCCAATTCTATTCAATCTCCAGAAGGTGTAGCAGATTAGTTTATTCATTTGTATAATCATTCATTTGAAGACACTTGATTATATGTGATGAAATTAAATGGTTGCTTATTTGAGTAGCGATTTGTTTATGTCACTGTTATGAGTCAGCATTTATTATATTTCTGCACAAGTAGGGGCGAGTATTCCTGTGGTTGTATATGTCATGGGTTCTTTTTTTAAAGTCATATTATTTCTTTTCTCTCTCTCTCTCTCTCTCTCTCTCTCGAAGCCAGATGTCTTTGTTAGTGACAAAAATGTGTAAACTTCAAAATAGAAATGTTTGACTATGAACAGGAAATGCGCTGTTTGCATCAGAAATGAGACAACTGCAGACGGGGTACGTAGGTATTGCCATTGTGATTTTATCTGGTCTCCAAATGTGTATAAAAATCTATATATGCAAATCTTTTTTTATTTTTGTGAATCGAATCTCCTTGTTCTATATGCTCTGAAAGAAGCACGCAGTGTAGACTTTTGTAGAGGAAGACATAGTAATGTAATCTTGATGTTTTTTTCTTAATAACAAAAATATAAATTATGTTCGGTCTGTAGCATACTGTTACTCCATGGACATTATGTGTAAGAGCAAGTGCAGTAGAATGACTGGTAATTTGCATCTGTTGAAAAGTACATTTGTGAATTCATGAAATATCTATGCTGTTTTCATCTGCTTACCCAAACTGCCTGGCAAGTCTTTAGCCCAAAGTATGACAATTTCATCAAACCATCAACCCACCAGTGCATGCAGGACACATTGTTTGCTGATTTTTCCTTTTCATTATAGTTCTTCCACTGCAATTCATAGCTTTATCTCAGTGGATATGAATTGTACATGCTATTCGATTTAACAGTGTTTGTAGTTGTTTCTTTGCTCACAATAACAACAAGAAAGAGACAAACTGTGTTATTTGCTGCTCCATTCTTAAAATTGTGGGTTGCAATGAGAAAAATACACCCTTTTGGATTATTGACTGTATTGATCTTCATGTACAAATGATTTCAAGTACTTTCTGCTTACAATAGTTCTATGTTGAGAGTTGTTCAGTGATATGAAAGGAAGATCTTGGAATGTAAATTATTTGTGAATTTCAGTTAATTTTATGAAGATGGACATTCGTTGTATGGCAATGCATACGGATATTTCATGTGATGCCAATATATTTCGAAAGGGTGTCTTTACGATCGTTGCATCGACTTTGTTCTTGCATAAGTAAGCTTATGGTAATGTATAAATGTAGGATCGTAAGCTTAGTTGCTACTCTTACATACACTAAAATGTATGCGATGACTTACTTTGAGCCCACTATGTGTAAACAGGAATTCTAAGGCATAAGCAATGATAAATATACCCGGAATTTTATCTCGCTACATTTTCTCTTTGCATGGAGCAAACCAGGTAGTTAAAGCAGAGGAGTTTAAAAAAAATCAATTTTTTTAAAAATCTGCTTCTGACAAAGGTACTTTTTAAGAGTGTTCAGTTGCATTATTCTTGTGGTTTCCCACATGGATGTTAATTTTTGTCGCATTTCCATCTCATGCCCCATTTAGAATGTATACTCACAGCTGGGCCCAGGAGTGCCCCCGATACACCTCGACTTACGCCCCTCTCCGTCTGTTGATACATAAGAACCACCGCTCCGTGAGACCACACGCGAAGTGGCTGAGAGGGGTATAAAATGTCTTGGTGACCTTTTGGTGCGCGAGAACTTCTGACATGTAAACTGTATGCACGGCCCATGCCACATACCAGTTCGGGAGCTCTCAAAACGTTTGGGACCATTCATACAAAGTTAAAGGCGCTTTCAGGAGCACTCCTGAGACTAGGCTCGAGAGGAGCATAACTTTAGAGCGCTCCAAGTCCCAACTGTCTGTTCATGTAGAGCTCAAAGGGTTTCAAGAGCTTATAGGGGTTCAAGAGTGCTCCTTGAGCAGTCTAAATGCCCTGTATAAACGGGGTGTTACTCCCACTTTGGGTTTAGGTCCTTTTTTAAAACAAACAAACAAACTAACAAACAAACAACAACAACAACTCAATATATCTGTGGGTTTATGCTGCAGTATTTTTATTTATTTGTTTTTATTATTATTATTTTTTTTTTAGCACACCACAGTTTTCACCTCCTGTGTCCCAATAAAACAATACTGTTACTCCGACTATTAGATTAGATGTTGCTTGTAAACAGTTTGTGCATAGGGTAGTGAATACTGGTTTTGGTTTATATCGATTTATTTGCACAGCCAGACTTGTATTATGGTGAAGATGGAAGACAAGTCCCTCTCGTCATTTTATGATTGATTTCTATGGACCAACAATTTGAAACTGATACTCTGTACATGTAGACCCAGTGGTAATGAGATCAAGTGGTAATGAGATCAAGTGTATTATGTTTGTGTATGACTTGTTGATTTTATTCCTTTTTTTTCTTTGTATTGTAGCATTATTTTTCCCCAACCATGACCGAGTCAAGTATGCGTAATTTGAGCTCAGATGTAACAGGTTAGTTTGTAACTCACAACTATATGCTTGACAGAAATCATCCATGTGCGGTCTGTGAATGTTACCAAAACCACACGCTTCAATGATTGTGACCGCCAGCCATTCGTTATTTTGGACATATCTCGTCCATCTGGAATGCTAGACTTCTCCCATGCCCTCACCCCATCCCCCAAAAGGAAGCATACTAATAATGATGACAAAACAACAACTAACCAACCAGAAATGGTTAGAAAGAGGAATAAGCTTTACACTTGGTTCTATTGTCTTGAAAGGGTAGAATCAGATAAATCATGGAGATTACAGTTGTCTAACTCTTTCTTTCTATTGATTTTTATAACTATGTGGGGATTCTTTGTTTCCCGGAATGTGAGATTCTTATCAAGGGCAAAATTAATGATATGTAGCTGATGTAGATTTCTTGTGATTTCTTTGCAGGGATAAAATGGCTGGTCTATATTGTGTCATATATTATGTGCTGTATGGCATAAGTGTTGCTTGTGTATTTATTTAAAAGTATGCATTACTAATCTACGAAAACTATCTCTCTCGATCATTGTTTTTGATTGTTTTCTTTCATGCCTTGTCAACATTACATGCAAGGGATTCATAGTACATGTATTTGGATGTGTATTTTCATCAAACTCTTTAGTATTGGAACATAGTTTTGATGGACAGAATTGTGAATTCACAGATGAATTGATTTATTATTAGATTTCCAAAATTCCATTGCATTTTACGTGTAAAGTTTAGTTAATGTAAAGTTATCCAGTTGAACGATGAGTATTAAGCAAAATCTGTTTAATATCAGATTCCAGCCAATAAGTTAAAGATTGTGTACAATGAATGATGAATCTATTGAACGTTCGGAACCCTGTATATCCCGGCAGTTCAATGAAATTTTAATGTATAAAAAGGCATAATCAAGAGTCAATTTCGCACAATGTCTCAATACAAGTCACAAAAAAGAGATGACGTGTGAAGAGATATTGTACCCCAATCACTTGGTATCTGTTCATATTGTCAGCAATTTCCCCATGTGTTATATATGAAGCTAATGATATACCATTCTGATTTTAGACTACAGGTATAAGCTTAAAAATGAAAAAAAGTAAACAAACAAAATCAGGCTTTATCATTTTGTGTATGCAAAATATTATATAGATAACAACCGTTCAAAGTGAGGTGAATGTTATACCAGTAAATCTATGTATCAAATTTGCATCTTTGCCTTTTCAATCTTTCTCATTTGCCTTATGTACTTGTGTGGGAGAGATTGTGTGTGTGTGTGTGTGTGTGCGTGCGTCTGTGTGTTTATGTATGTGTGTTCTTCAAAGGGGACGTTATTATTACCAACAAAGGAGGATGTTATTCTCAGTTCAAAATAGCCAATTATGCCAAAAGGAGAGAAATCAAATCTCAATTTATTTTGCAAAATTTTAAGGATGAATGGATTCTTGAATTTCAACATCTTCTTTTTTTTCTTTTTTTTTTGAACCACTTGGATGAGAACCTTAAAGGGAGTCGTGAATTTGGATAAATTTCAGAATTGTGACTGATGGATAACTATGTACTAATTTGTATGTATTTTATTTTAAATGTATTTTACTAATCGATCAAAGCATGCTTGTAATGTTATTTTCCAGCCATAATTCCAGCTGTATGATTTGGCAGGGAAGAAGAAATGATTTTCAATGTAGGTGAAATGGAAGCAGTTAAATGTCATTGTACAACATTAAATGAGGTCAGCGAATTTGGCTGTGAGTGTCATTTCCTGTCATTACGGCCTTAGCTGGATATGTCTGTACAGCCTTGTGGAAATGTCTGGAGGGTCACTAGCTTGGCAAAAAATACACAAGAGTATACAAAGAGCACCTTGAGTTTAATTGCTCTAGTTTGGAATGGATGGATTAATTGCAATAGACAACACAAGACAAACCAAGACAAAACAAAAACAAAACAAAATAACATACACACACTGCAGATCTGGTGAATAATCATTTAAACGGCATTATAATACTAGTGAGAGGACAACCAAGGTCGTTTTATCACGAATATCAAGGTCAAAATTATCTCGAAGCTCGGGAGAGCATGAACCTCTTCCCAGAGCCTCCCGGGATCATGTTAAAAAATCAATTCAAAGTGCAGTACTAGTAAGTACACTGCAATTGTATCATTCACATCACACTCTGTACATGCCATATATTTCGCGAGTCTAAATTTTCGCGAATCGGGAACTCACGACGATTTCGCGAGTGGTTAAATTCGCGATCGTGAAGTCGTGTACTGAACGGAGAAGTGTACACGCGTACGTCACATTCACATCGAGATCAGAATCAATATTTTCGCATGTCTTTAATTTCGCGAATAGCACCCGCCTCGCGAAATTCGCGAAAATAAAAACCTCGCGAAATATTCGGCGTAGACAATACTTGTGGGTGGCAATGATTAATCAATGCGATTTTCAAAAAAAAAAGAAAAAAAGAAAAAAAGATATTTATGTTCTAAAATGTTGACCAAAGATCATACATAGAATATGATTGTACATAATAGCCATGAGAAAATGAAGGATAGGCTTACAAGACATAGATTTGTTTTAAAATGTAAATTATGTTCACATTAAGATTTCTTTTTGCAGCAGATCAAGTAAAACATTGCATTATTTTGCCGAGAGCTCCATTCACATTGCGATTTAAATGATTTTGCACTTTCATACAAGATAAGCCGATCGTCCCACAGTTCATAATAAATTATTCGGAAAATTATTACTGATGGACTTCGGACTGATGAAGTTAGTGTCAGGGAGGTGGTCCCTAATCACCCCTGCGTTAGTGTGGAGTTTGTTTAAGAGGGAGTGTTTGCCAAATTTTTATATCTGTTGAAGGAATACAAAGTTTTTTGTAGAAATTTATCTCGGAAGAATGATCATGATCTGGCCAAATATACAGCTGTATTTCATATGTTTTATGTGTTACTGACTTTTGTTATCAATCTACTCCGTGAAGTAGTAGAAGTACATATTATAGGGCCTAATGCTGGGTTCCAGTGTTGCAGTACAATACGTCAACGTCGGCTGCAATAATGCAATATGAAACGCAGTGTATGTGAATGAAAGTTTTTTTTTCTTTTTTTTTTTAATTTCCTGCTTCTCAAAATATAAACAGCGAAAAACGCCTATTAAGCAACGTAGAAAGCGCTACTACAGATAATCATCGCACGCATATCGAGATCCCACCGGCGAGCTTCCTTCGGATGTGCGGTGTAGCGCAAGTGAATTTCTGCATGCTTGGTAAGTGAACAGATTCGAACGGATCCCCTCCAGGAAATGGTGGTTTTCTACACCTGGAAGTGTGGGTCGATGTTTCTTTCAATGCATCCCCTTCCTGTCTGTTTCCGCTTCTTCTAATTCTGTAACAAGTGTATAGGACTACAAGTGTTTGATTAACTGTATATGTAACAGTATATCAAAAACCACAGATATTTATTGACCGGAAACTAGTATCCAGCTAGCGTGAGATCGATGGTGCGATCCAACCTGTTAATAACCTGTATAATTTCCCTCCAAGACCCGCCATATAATACAGGTACCCGTGCTACAGTACACTTTCCTTCAAGAGGCCGAGGCACCGCTCTGTATGTACGTGTTAAACTCAAACAGACTGGTGATGAACTGAGTAAAGCGACATGAAATGTAAACAAGAACCAGAGAGATAAAATTTCCAGAATATGTTTTTGTTTTTGTTTTTGTTTTCTAACGAATTAGTGGTATCGGGGTATAATCACAGTTATTTGAATAGGTGATGTGAATTTGTCATCGTCTCACAAATCTACAAGTTCTACTTACATGAATTTGGCTGCGGAAACAAACATTACATAATGTTCCCTGTTTGTTTTATTTTGCTCCAAATTTTAACACACACACACACACACACACACACACACACACACACACAAACACATACCCACACTAGTTACATACTTGGATACTTGGATTATTTTCTCTTCTCTCTCTCTCTCTCTCTCTCTCTCTCTCTCTCTCTCTCTTTCAAGGCTGTCATGTCTTCATGCTTATTTGACGACAGTCTTCTGCATTTACACTCCTGTAAACATGTAGCATAGTTCAGTCTGATCATTTGATTCACTTTATCACGAGTGGTGCCCAATTGACGTGTTATCTTATTCTTTTCTTTAATATGTTCACGTATATATCTCAGTTTTATATTCGGATGTACACACTGTATGATGTTCTGCTGTCTTTTAAACAAAAAGAAATGACTGTATTTCATTTGTAATATATATTCGATGCAGAAAATTCCCAATGAATTCATTTGAAATTTGAATTTGAATTTGAATACTGACCAAAAATATGATTTATGTCAATGTATTTAACAAATAAGGTAACGTGTGTCGCGTCCGACTTATACATGTGTGATTAAACATATAGATATACTGTATACAGCTTATAAATACCAATAACTGTCCTATGAAAACTACGTGTATAGGGCCTTGTGAGAGAACGTGTTTAAATTCATCACGTTGCTGTTTGTCCCATTTCAAAGAAACTCTCATCGTTTTCTTGTAAAACATGACTCTTTTTTTTTTTCATGTATAAAAAAAAATACTCAGACCTGACATGGAATGGAAATTCTATTTGACTGTGATCGGAAGCTGCCGCGGCCAGCCCAAAGTGTGCGCGATTGAGTCTGCCGAGCCGCTGGGACGTTTGCATCTCCAAAAAGCTCAGAGACGATCTTTCCAGACGATTTTTTTTTTTATTATTTTTTTTTTTAAATATTTTTTTAATGCCCAGACAAAATCAGACGGGCATCCAATGCTGCTGATTTCCCGCGTGGCCCCATTACCCAGAGAAAAAGATGACACCCAGTCGGCTGGCGCTTGAGTCATAATCATTCTGCAGAAAATTCGATTGAGCAAAAGGTAGAACAGCGAAAGAGAGAGAGCTAGAGGGAGAGGAGAGTGCGAAGGGCGAGGGAGGGTGATGGGTGGGACCGTGGGAGGAGGAGGAAGAGGGAGGGAGAGAGGGAGGGGGGGGGGGGGGATGGTGTGAGCGTGCGTGAGTGCGTGTGGGTGCACGGGGGGGGGGGGGGCGGTGGTAATAGCGACTGATTGTCTACAGTGTGGTGTGAGTGTCAGCAGGGAGGATCCCTGGTGTCAGTCTGTGTGTTGGGAAGTGTGTAGATGGACTGCTCTTTGATGGGGCATTGTTGATATACATGTACTATTGCGCCGAGAGATTCTCAACTTCACCTATAACCCGAGGAGCTTGCCCCGAGGGTTCTAGCATGGAGTTGAGATCTCGAGGGACAACATATTATCAGCAACACCCGGCATATTTCCTTGTGTAAAGCAGTCAACATCTGTTTTATATACTGAATGAATGAATCGTGTGTGTGTTTTCTATATATGTATATACAAGAAATAATTAATTCAGGTGCATGACGAATTTTTGACATTGATTAGAAAAAGGTATATATTGCTATCAAATTTTCAAACTCATTTTTGAAGGTCATGTGCACTTGATACTACACTAGCAACTGATTAGGGCAGAGACTGAAATTTTAAAAGGAATATCATGATCTCCAGCTGAGTATGTCAATCTACTCGGTCTATAGTTTTGCATGTGTCATAATTGTCTGTCAGTAATGGAGGTAATACGATTTTTGCATGAATGAGTGACGTCATGTTCTCCTTTCATACTACTTGTATATAATGCTCTCTTCCACTCTCAAATCTCTCCCTCTCTAATAGCCAGGTTTGTCAGTTGATAAATATATTAAAAAGAAATCAAGTTCAGCTAGTGAACGGTCTACAAAGCATCACATGATATGACCAATTATAACATTGCTATGATGTTGATGATGTTAAAGACAAAATGAAGACGGAGAAAAATGTGCTTTACCATGACATGGTATTCATGGTACTGTATATATGCACTGTACCATAAATACTCGGTATACCATGAATATTATGTCATAGATATGCAATCGGACCAATGGACCAATATATATATATATATATATATATATATATATATATATATATATACATATATACATATATACATATACATATATATATATATATACATATATATTAACCCATGTACAGAACAATGCAAATGTCAAATATTTCAATGAATACATGTAATCTGCATCTTTGCAATCTCTTGAGGTATCACAGAAACAAGAATGAGTTTATGTACACACTCTAAATATAAACATTCTACATGTATTAGCAATAGAATTTATTGTGACACCTGAAATTGCATGGATATAAAGTTGCAGAAATATACATAAAGTATATATAAAAATCTTTTGACCTTCAAATTCCTTTCATATATGACTCCGAGAAGTACAGTGTATTGGTTTGAATCTGGTCAGAACACACATAATATACAGGGTTCTCGCCAGGAATTTCTTCACGCTTGTCGGCATTTATGCGCGCTTTTCTGGGGGTGGGTACGGGAGGGGGGTTCCCCCTCCCGCGCGAAGCGCGGAAACCGTCGCTAATGCTCAATACAACACAGATAAATCGCCGCTAAAATGCCACTAAATGCGACATTTTCACGGAGATGTAATGAACGTTGTGAGGGGCATATTCTCACAGAAACAATGCAGAAACTCCATACCTTTTGTTAGCGGCAGTTCCTAAATAACAAATGAAAGAGAAGTAGGTGCCGATGGTGGAGGTTCCGATTTCTTTTAGGCCTTTCCTGTTTCACTGTTGCAATAATTAGCCGCCTCTGCATCGCAACAACGCGCGCCGTGTTGCTTTCTCGCCGTCTGCTCGACCACGTGGTAGGCCTATTGCATGCAGATGCGCGAGAAGCGATCGAGAACTTTCGGGACATCGTTGCACTCAAGTTCCTTTCTGGGTATACTGCGGTAGTTTGGCCGTGACATCAAAGAGATATCATACAATTTTAAATGTAATGATGGTCATTATTCCGAAGGTTTGTTTAATCATAAAATGAAACGATTCATTACTGAGTACTTCGAAGGTTTGTAATCGAAAACAACAACAACACCAAAGGTCGGTACTACAGATGAATGTTCAAAATAAAACTGATTTCGTTCGAAGATTAACAAGCATTTTTTCTTTATTATTTTCCGATCAACGAACCTTCAGAAAGGAATCTATCATCGTTATTGTTTCAGAATAACAAACCTTCAGAATAAGAAAACACCGTTTTGGGGCCGTTGTTGTATTCCGAAATTATACTGGCAGAACATTCGAAATAACAAAACTGATTTCGTTTGGATATAAACGAATATTTTCTCCTTTATAATTTTTCTATTAACGATCATTCAGAATTAAGAATGTAGAGTATTATTTTGCCATTATTCTTTCGGAGTAACGAACCCTGAGGGTAAGAAAACTATAACCGTTTTCATTTCTTCTTTATCGTTTTCCGATTAACGATCGTTCAGAATTAAGAATCTAAAGTGTTATCGTTATTCTTTCGCAGTAACGAACCTTCAGAGTAAAAGAAAACTAGCAGTTTTGGGGCCGTCGTTTTATTCTGAAATTTCACTGACGGAAACGTTCGAAATAACAAAACTGATTTCGATGTGAAATGAACGGACATTTTTAAAAATCATTTTTGGATTAACGAACCTTCAGAATAAGGAATATAGCATTATTTTATCATTAATCTGTCAGAGTAACGAACCCTAAGAGTAAGAAAAGTGCAACTGTTTTTTGGGGCAGTTGTTTTCTTCCAAATTTCACTGGCAAAACGTTCGAAATGACGCACTGATTTCGTTTTGAAATTTACGGACATTTTTCTTTATTCAATTTTCGGTTAACGAACCTTCAGAATAAAGAATCTACAATTTATTATTTCATCATTATTACTTCTGTCGGAATAACAGACCATTATAGAGTACGAAAACACGCTGTTTTGTGCCGTCGTTTTATTCCGAAATTTCACTTGACAGAAACGTTCGAAATAACAAAACTGATTTCGTTGTGAAATGAACGGACATTTTTTTCTTAATCATTTTTTTTGGATTAACGAACCTTCAGAATAAGGACTCTAGCATTATTTTATCATTAATCTGTCGGAGTAACGAACCCTCAGAGTAAGAAAACTGCAACTGTTGGGGCAGTCGTTTTATTCCAAAATTTCACTGGCAAAACGTTTGAAATGACGCACTGATTTCGTTTTGAAATTTACGGACATTTTTCTTTATTCAATTTTCGGTTAACGAACCTTCAGAATAAAGAATCTACAATTTTTTATTTCATCATAACTACTTCTGTCGGAATAACAGACCCTTAGAGTACGAAAACACGCTGTTTTGTGCCGTCGTTTTATTCCGAAATTTCACTGGCAGAACGTTCGAAATAACAAAACTGATTTCGTCGTGAAATGAACGGACATTTTTTCTTAATCATTTTTGGATTAACGAACCTTCAGAATAAAGAATCTATAGCATCATTTTATCATTAATCTGTCGGAGTAACGGAAAAAAAAAATGAACCTTGGTGGCGATAACTGATGCTGGTGTAGAGAAAAACAAAGACAGCTCGCTCAAAAGATGCTTCCTTCTTTCAGTTTATTTTCTCCCCAGGCATTCCCATCGTTCTCCTTCCATGAACCCCTGCCATGCACGGACGATGAACAAAACAAAATGTTACCGACGCTGCAATGAAAAAAAAAAGAAAGAAACACGTCCTCGAAGCAAATTATCTACACTTTTCAACTTGAAAAAATTGATGTTCGTAATGAAGAATAAAACAAAAAGCACGACCTCAAGCAGTGGGGAAACTTGATATCATGGCTTGTGGAAATTTCCATGAAATTTCCACGAAAGCCAGGTGTCAGATAAAGAATGTCGCGCGTACTGCCACCTTGCTTCAGTGGTCGTAAACAGCGTGTACATAGCATGTAAACCAACTGGGAATATTGATGAATGATCATCCATTTATTTTCTGCCCATGAAGGCCCCCTAACCCACCTTTTAACAAACCAACCCAGAAGCACGTGGAGCATTACGTACGTTGAACTTGAAAGACCATCATGACAGAATTACTATAAATTTCGGCCCGGAGAAGGAAAATGGAATATTCACGAATGACGTTTACAAATCCATGGAAATTGAAAAGGCTAAAATGGAACGCATGGCTTTTTAGATTAAAAAAAAAAAAAGATAACCCACTGAAACTACCAAAACCTAAATAACAATTTGCATTTGCTTACTCCATCGCACGTTCTTTTTTCTTTTCTTTTTTAACGAAAAATGGAGTTAATTTTCTCTCTGCGGCAATGCTTTGAACGCATCTAATTTTGCGTCATTGCCGATGGCCAGCTTCCTAAAGAATTGATACGAATCCTTTCAAATATACGAAACAAAGTCTAAAAATCCTGGATCCTGGCGGTGAATTTCGATGGTATTATAAATCCTGCTCACTATCAAAATTTAATCATCTGTTCCTTGCGCCATTTCACCAACCAACTGTAACTGTTCCTGAAAATTTCATCCTAATCTGTTCCCAAATTTTGACTTATTTTGCGAATAGAGAGACAGACAGGCAGACAAACTAACAAACAAACCAAAGCAGCCAAAAAAAAAAATACAACCTTTGGCGGAGGGGGGCATGCATTTCATATCGTTTGTTTTTGCGTAACCCGACAACAAGCGTGACAACAAGCGAGCACGTGTCAGCGTTCCTCAGCCTCCCTCGGCCTCCGACCCTCTCTTTCCGTCCTCTCTCTCCCTCTCACAATACACTGTACCGTTGTACACGCAGGCGGCTCTAAGTGGCCGGCTGGGTGCTTGTGCATGTGTGTGTGGATCCCAAATCAGAGCGCATGTGAGTGAGCAAGTACGGTGTGTGATGTATGGCAAGCCATACGGCTCACTGCGTCAGGTCACTACACGTACCTCGAAACACCTACGCGTGCCTGAGAACACGTAGCGCGTGGGTACACGTCACGTTACGTGTACCCACACGTCGCGTAACGCGTGCCCACACCACACGTTACGTGTAGTGTGGGCACGCGTAACGCCAGGTCAGGCTTCACTGTACAAATTCCATAGGCGCGCCCGACCTGGCGTTACGCGTGCCCCCACCACACGTTACGTGTGGTGGGGGCACGCGTTACGCGACGCGTGGGTACACGTAACGTGACGTGTACCCACGCGTTACGTGTGGTCAGGCACGCGTAAGGTTTTGGAAGTACGTGAGGTTTCTCAAACACCTCGTGTGGTCCAAAACAACTACACGTGCCTAACCTGACGTTACGTGTACCCACGCGTCACGTTACGCGTACCCACACGTCACGTAACGCGTGGTCAAGCACGCGTAACGCGACGCGTGGGTACACGTTACGCGACGTGTACCCTGGCGTAACGCGTGGTTGTACCTGGCGCTACGCGTAGTCCACCACGCGTTACGCGTGGGGTAGGCACACGTAACGTCAGGTTGACTACACGTAGTCAAGTGTACACGACGCCACGCCAGGCTCCTGAAAAATTAGCCTTGTTTCAGGATATGTTTTTGTTTTTTAATCTGCTATAGTCGATACGTGTCTAAATATTTTTGATGAGCTGAGATAACTTGTGTAGGGGAAAAATACGTGTCTAAATAATTTTGATGAGCTGAGATATCTTGTGTAGGGGATGAATATCTAAGTTATGGAATTATGATTTCATTATTTCATTTGGAATGAGAGTGTTTTGTTTTTTTACTTTGTGTCTGCTAAAATGAAATCGATACTTTTTAGTGTAGTCTGTTGACTTTTAATGAATAGGCCTATGGCGTTGATTTCACGGATTATGATTTTTGTGATTGTTTCTTATTTTTTCTTATGTTATATATCCTATATGTGTAGGCATTTGTTTCATGTTACTTTCATTTGTTTTTACCGCTTCTTCAGTATACTGTTCTTCATTATTACTTTGCACTGATCATTACAGTACCTGTACGGTATTTGGACTACATAATGGTGATGAACATAGATGCCAGTTACGTTATTGTTTAATTTAGGTCGTTGGCTGAGCAATTAAATTCTTCCTTTTTAACCACAACTGGAAACTGATTGTTTGAGGAGAAAATGAAACAACAGGAGAGGGTCAGTTTAGCCACAGAGAGACTGAGAAAAAAAAAAAACAGGAAAAAGAAAGGGAGAGGGAGATCGGAAAGGAGAGGAGAGGAGAGAAGATAGCTTGTGGAGCAGAGAAAGGCAGAGAAAATTTGAGCTGCTAAACACTGATGGACAGTCACTCACACCTTACATACACAGATAAACGCACACACACACACACACAAACGATCACATACACACAATTCAGTTTTTTATATTACTTAATTACTACTTTCACTTTAACTTGTGGATCTATGGAATATGGAATCTATCAGAAAAATTTGCCAGTTTCCAAGATTCCCCCTTTTATCACAATCACATGCATCAGATAACCATCATCTGTCTTTCATGCAATCATTTCGACTCACAACAACAAAACAATTGTTCTCCCATCAAATTTTACAATTTTTTGTTTTTTGAGAATCATATTTTCAATGAAATCGCCATTTTAATTATGTAATGCACATATCAATAAAATACAGTAATGCAATTACTGCCATGGTCCATATACTCATGCCACTTCTAGTATGTACCAATGAACATGCTTCTGATTCTTGGTCCAATTTCAGTTATATGTATTACAATGTGTACTTGAAATGTTGGTTTTGTTGCAATAACCTAATACAAGGCTGAACATTATCCTTGGTCTAGGGACAACAGTAATAGATGAACGGGTCACTGAAAATTTGTGAGTATTTCCATTGTTCTTACATGTCTTCCTTTCCTAGAAAATGGAAGAAGATCTCACGGCTCACTAATTGCATGTATTTGAGCTATCGTCAAGTGTTGGCAGATCACCATTACTCTTCACAGTTATTGAAAGTTATTTCTAAATTGCTTTGTTACAGTCATTGTGTGCATATCGCAGTCTGTAAACAGTGAAGGATAAACATGTCACTCAAGGAACCTGGCACACCATTGCATTGTTCCCCAAAATCATCCAGTTGAAAACAATGAAAACAAACATATTTTGAGAATGAAAGTATTCATTAGCACCACCAAACAAAATCTGGTGAAATTTTGTCACAGCTCTTAACCTTGCGACAAATGTCCATATCTGCGACAACTTTTACTCATTAATAAGACTGCTATACTTCTGCATTGAAAATCTTTTTATTAGTATTTTTGCAGTGGTTTTTTACTTTTCTTTTAAAGTTTGAATGTATGCGACATAAGCTATCTATATACACACACACACACACACACACATATATATATATATATATATATATATATATATATATATATATATATATATATATGTGTGTATGTATGATACATGTACACAAAATATAGATATATGCAGTGGCGGATCCAGGGTGCGCAACTGGCCTACACCCCCCCCCCCCCCTCCACCTTTATTTTTCGTTAAAAACAAAAGTATTAAAAAGACAAAAATGAAATGAAACCTGGAATTGGCACCAGGAATATTAGTTATGCCCCCTCCCCTTTTACAGAATTCCTGGATCCACCCCTGATATGTATATTGACACATACATACATGCACATATAAACATTCTTATTCACATATGTCATTTGTTATCTGTGGCTTTCACCATGTCAAAAGCACAACCACAGTCTGCATATTTGATGCAGTCACATCATTAGTCATAAAAGCACATGATTTCATTATACTACTAGTATATGAGAAATGCATTATGCCCCACTAAAATCTACCTGTTGCCAAACAATCATCTTGTCCTTTTCATACTGAATGCTTGTATATATTTTACACTGTAGACCAAGAACAAAGCTGCGTGTACAATCACCATTTTATACACCGTCCCTTTAGTTAATGCTCTCGAAGTGAAAGAAATTGTCAGTTTTGAGTTATGTTATTTTAAAGAGTAAATTCCAGAATGAAAGAACATCGTAAATTTGAAAAGGCAGATAATGAGAATGCATGCCTTGCTGAGTTTTGAAGAGCCAGTCATCTTATGTTACTCCTCAGAGATAACATGAAAGAGTTGTTCAATGTAAAATAGCACAGTATGTGAATAAGTGCTAAATATGAAATTATTTGCAAGACCTCCAGGACAGTTGGAGTTTCAGAACTGTAGTATACAATTTCACTTGTAGAGACAAACAACAACAGAAATGACCAAAGCATAAGCGCTGTAACATATGTTCTATGTGGATGCTCCACACCATTCCTTGACTACTGGCTTAACCACACAAAGAATGACATTGTGCCTCATCATCTGTGTACTATACAAAGAATGAGCTCTTTCAGAAGGGAAATATCCACAAGATTCTCTGAAATCATAGTCAACCAATACTTCGATGAGTTGTGATGAATTTGTGAGTGTTGCAGCCTCTGACCACCGTCTGCTCATGACTTTCTTCCCTTGCTTACAGAGAGTGATGACCCCAGCCTGATGAAATGTGTTCAGAAAGATTACTGCCTTCTTTTATCTCCACTGACTGTCGACAGCGAGCTACTCATCCTTTGCGTGCTTAAATAGTACCACCTTTCAAGTTCAAGCTTGCCGAGTATGATGATTGAGTCAACTGAGTTATACCTTCATAAGAGACAAGAAATTTCAGAAAAAGAAAGTGGACAAAGAAAATGAGATTATACTTCACACATAAAACATCTCCCAAGAATCTAACACATGCCTTGTGTTAAGATATATGCACTGAGATGTTAACCTCCCCATATTAAAGAAAAAAAAGACAAACAAATAAACAGGAAGATTTGACATAGCAAATATGAAGACTCTTGTGAAGGCCTATTTCATGCATTACAATAGGCCGAAAGACATCTGAATTATGTAGACTGCTGTAGTTGATCATTATCAGAAAATGAAGAACATTTTCATCTTTTAAGCAAAGTGAGACTTAAAATGAGATGATGTCTCACCTCTTTATACACAGAATATGCAATAAATTTAAAAGAATGTCCTTTCAATCGAGTAAATTATTATTTATAGTCAAACTGCATTGCAAAATTCCTGCATATGAACTGCCATAAAGTTTTATTGTCTCATCATTATGTTATGCATTATTATTCTTATGTATTGTAAATATGTCTGTGCAGCTCTGCATTCATTTGTAGACACGTGTGCATTTCTGCCACCATATATCTGAAATTAAAATTTGCTTACCGGTAATTTATACCTATTGTGAGAATACCAATTGGGAAGTAAAAATCGGTATACACATGTTCTTGTGAGTTGGGTTGTGTGTGAATTCATTAAAGTTGTGATACATTTCCATTAAGCGTTGTACAATCATTCAATCATATTTCAACAGTTTAATGTATATGGCTTTCTCAATATCTTTAGATCAATAATAGATAATTACCAAGTGGCTAAATTCTTGTACGCAAGACAAATCCAATGCTCCAATAACATAATGTTGCTATCAGTGCAAGTTCTTTTTTCTTACCTAATTGGTTAAGACACCAATAGGTCCTTTAAAAAAAAAAATAACTTCAAATGCCAAACTGACACTAGCTCGTGTTCTTGCATGACACAGGTAAGAACCCAGAATATGATATAAAGCATTGGTTTTAACCCTCACTATAAACTGTCGAGGAGGGGGCTAGAAGGTCCCCCTCGGTGCTCCTAGCAATGTCGTCTTTGCAGAAAAACTATGGCTGTGATGTTTCACAACTTCTTCATTTCAAGTGTCTGCCGCATTCTCCCTTTAGAGACCAAATTTTAGATACCCAGGAGGAAATTGCATATAAAATATGTACATGCATGTCAGACCAAGATATGCTCAAAAACGTGATACAGTTGGAAAGAAATTTGTGCTTTCAGTCAAATTTCACAACAGCATGATTATTTTTGCTTTTCTCGATTAAAATCAATGAATAACATCTTTTCATGCTCCGAATACTGTCAAGTACATATTGCAATCACACTGTTGAGATCTGGAGGGGGGGGGGGGGGGCCTGGGAGGAGCCTAACTAAGAAGTTACCCCCATCCCTCCCTTCCCCCTCTTTTATCTTCCTAAACAGTTGAGGTTAACACAATGATAGTAGTTTGGATGAGTTCACGTACTCAATGAAACACTCACCACATAACTCCTTGTTTTTCCAGCTACAGAAGAGCAAATGCACGTCAAGGAGATTGGCACTGTCTTGTTGAAGTATGGCTTGGCAATGGGTGGACTGATAGTCTCCCTCTGAATGTCGATCAATTCCCCCAGCTGATGCATTTCTTGAGCTAATTCATGGTAATAAACACAAGAGTCAACCTTTCATAACTTGATTACACTCAACTTCAGCACAGTGGCAGGTGACAGATCACACCCCCCCCCCCCCCACAACAACAACAAATAAAATACTAAACCCAGGACAATGATATTCCCTGAAAGTATGAAATAGTCAACATCCCCAAGCATCTATGACTTGAAAGCCTGAAATTCATCAAACAAATCACATTTGTAGGGGTTTTAGTGCCCTCAAGCACTCAATAAAGGAGCCTGAAGATAGAGTAATGTCTCAACCTCATTCACACACTTTGAGTCATTTCTATCAAGAATATTATTTTCAATGAGGTAATATTCAGTAAACATCACATCACAAAATGTCTGCATGAAATTTCATAGAGTTCATATGCTGTTCATTAAACACTATACATGTGCATGAGTACATGAGAATGTAATGTGCATTACATTCTCATGTACTGCAACTATGCCTTAAATCCATAAACTGCACACATGAAATTTGTAAACATGTGTGCATTTCTGTCACAAGATTTGCAAATTGATATTTGCTTGATTCGTGCCTACTGCGAGATTACCAACTGGAAAGTGAAAACTTAATGTAAGCATGTACTTGTGTATTTCTTATTAATTTTTATATATTTTAATTTATTATCATTCATACAACATAAAGTTTTGACTGAATCTTAACACAAGTAATAAACAATACCGAGTGGCTAACTCTCCAACACAAGACAAATCTCATGGTGTAACAACCTACAGTTTATATTTCCAGGGAGATGGGACTCAGTATTGCAGGCTTCACTTTTGACCTATTTCTTTGGTAAAGGCGCCAAAAGGTGCTAAAAACAAAAGAAGACAAAAATGTTATCTCAAATGTTAAACTGTTTCTTACACTGTAGCTGTTTGCTCTGAACAGAAATATCCTCCCATATTCCATGTACAAGAACCCTGAACCTCGTGTAAATTTACAGTTTTACTTACTGTATAAATTCATTAGAAATTGTGACTCATAATACATTATATCAGTTGATGTACTTGATTACATACTCACCACTTAGCTACTTGCTTTTCCAGATTTTAATGAGCAAAACACACATGAGGAAGATTGGTACTGTCTTGGTGAAGCATGGACTGACAGTCTTCCTCTCAAGTCATGGCAATACAGTCCCAGGCACTTCTTGAGCTGCATCATGGTGATAAGACACAATAGAAACTTTGATAATTCGATTGGACACAACTTCAGGACAGTGGTAAATGGCAGATCACAACCCTTTGCCCAAACAAAAAAATAACAATCACTGTGGAAACTGAAATTCCATGAAAGTATGAAATTGTCAACATCCTCAGACAGCAATAACTTGACGTCCAAAAAATCATCAAGGCAAAGGATGTTGAGGAGTTAAGTGATTTAGAATAAGGGTAAAAGATCTAGATTAACCTTACAAAGTAGCATTCAAGGTTTATTGGCTTTGACTTGTGCCTACTGACTTAAGGATCATAACCGTCTATGATCACCTGTCATATGACATTTTTGTGTGAGTGGGAGAGGGTTGTGGGGAGAAGTAATGATCACATATTGTTTTGTTACGAGAAATAGGAATGGGAAAGTGAAATGTGATGGCCAAGAGGAATATGATATTAGTTACTGACCAATGATGAACTTCCAATGGGACACACATACATAATACCTCTACATTCATATCCACATTAGATATTCTGCAGACACAACATACTAGTAATAGTTTAAGAACTGATTCAGCCAGCAAAGTGAAGAAAAATAAAACATGTTACAAATATGCCACCTGACAGAAATTTGAACACCTCAAGATCCAATTTCATCATCTTGTGAGTAAATGCAGTTCACTGTATATTTTGATTTTCTGATTTTTCCTTTTTAATGGCATACATATTGGTAACACACTAACAAATGTTGTCAGCCCAAGATATCGTTAACATTTATCTTATCTTTTCTGACATGACGTACTGCTGCTATGGTCCAGGCTAACATCACAATCTTCTTTGACTTTATTACAGCAAAGTGGTTCCCAACCCTTTCTAATGTATTGATTTTAACTTCACATTTTTTTAATGTGATCATACACAGCCATGTCGCTGTAAATGAAGTTGCGATGCCATATAATGCTTTGCACGGCGTCTGTTCAGGCTAGTGATCAGTAAAATAGTCTAGGCTAGGAAGATTACAGTGCTTATCTACAGATATTCTTTGCCTAAGAATTCAAAACATAAGTGAACTGGGGGGGGGGGGGGGAGTAACGTGGCCCATGTGCATTGTATGTCATTAATTATGTGAAAATAAGCAATGTGTGAAGAATTAAAAAAAAAAACACAAAATATTATGCCTTTGCTAGTAATACAGTATGCTGGGGAAATACTCCATGTCTATTACATTCGTGTTCCACGAATCTCCAACGTACTGATCAACATACCTATATCATACATATTTACATATATATATACATGGATTCTTTGATTCCAAAATATTACAGAATGACTATCCCAGTGACCTGTCATTAGCCAATTTTCCATGTCCAACCATAGATACGGCCAACATAATTTGTAGTAGTACTGGTGCCTCTGTTCCTTTTCATCATTGTTTAGCCTTGCATTGACTATAATTTTCAAGTCTCACCTTAAATATGCACTTTACAAATTTGATAATTTTCAGAATTATGAGGGTAAATACTACGTATAGATTCTACTGTACTGTCCAATTAGTCTTTTGCATACTCTTATACTGTATGAGTGTAACGTTAAACAGAATAGACTCTAGCAATATTTAGGCATATTCCTAGTCCTACTTGTTCACAATTGTCAATAAGTAGGTCTAACGCTAGGTCTACTAGTCTATTTATAGGAGCCTACTACTAGTACAAAATAAGGCGCTGATGTAGTTTGGTTCTGTGTAATTATTGAGATTTGGTCATGGATACGACGGTAGATCATCAGCGTCTATAGTATAACCCACAAGGCCACATATTCATTCATGGCAATCACGACGGGCGCGCTCCCCCAGAGCTTCGGCGGGTCACTCCGTCAGGAAAAGTGAAAGTACAACTACTACAAGGCTGGAACTTGGAAGACGGACAAGTCGAGTAATTTTGGAGTGCATTTTCTAATCGTGTACCTACAGTTTTCCTATTAACTGCAGTTCTGTATGACATGAGACACAGTAGTGTAGTAGACAAATAGTTTGTATTGCTATTAATCAATATCAAAAAATCAAATGAACTTACTGTCACAGAGGGGTGCAATTCAATGTCGAGTACATTCAGAGTAGGCCTAGCTAGGTCGGATACTTCGCGTGCGGTGCGGTACAGCGTACGTCTACATTCTTCAATGGGCATGCAGTCTGCCACACAGCCAACGTTAGCTTACTGTATATCATATGAAAGGTAATTTATTGTCAATGGTGATGAAAATTATAAAAAGGCACGATTTGTAACAATGATAGATAAAAGATAATGATAATGTACTGTTGTCTGTAGACTGACTACTAAAGTATAGACCTGTATTACAATTTTTATTTTATTATTTTTTTAAAGGATATAAAGCCTTGCGCAAGGCTAACTTTCAGGGTACACTTGACTACGTGTAGTAACAAGCCGTTACGTGTGCCTACACCTCGCGTAACGTAACGCGTGGTGGAGTACGTGTAGTGCCAGGTACAACCACACGTTACGCCAGGGTACACGTCGCGTAACGTGTACCCACACGTCGCGTAACGCGTGCCTCACCACACGTAACGTGTGGTATGAGTACGCGTAACGCCAGGTCGGGCTCGCCTATGGGCTTTGCACAGTGAAGCCTGACCTGGCGTTACGCGTGCCCCCACCACACGTTACGTGTGGTGAGGCACGCGTTACGCGACGTGTGGGTACACGTTACGTGACGTGTACCCTGGCGTAACGTGTGGTTGTACCTGGCACTACACGTACTCCACCACGCGTTACGCGAGGTGTAGGCACACGTAACGTCTGGTTTACTACACGTAGTTAAGTGTACATTAACGCCACGCCAGGTTACTGGAAAGTTAGCCTTGTTTCAGGCTAAAAGTCTCAGTGCATTATCTATTTAAAATAATGTTTTCACCAGAGCAGATATTCTGTCGGATAGGGGTGATATGATTGCTGGAAATCTGTTTATTCCGATTATGGCATGGTAACGGCAGGCCTCAGGGGCATAAAGAAAGGATGGGGGCCGGGGTGTTTTTATGAAAATCTGTTGATCCATGATCTATAAATAATAGGAAAACTTAAAAACAGTTTAACAAAAGCAATACCAGTTTGCCATGGTGACTTGTATATTGTCATTTAATTGTTTTAACAGACTGCAATTCTCCCACAGTAGTAATTACCAAGTAAATGAGAAATAATTCTACCACAAACATTTATTTATAAAAGTATCATAGTTTACAAAGCTTCCTGAATTCCCATGCACAATAAATATGACAAGTCGTCTTTGTTATAGGCCCTATATACCTCCTTGCTTTATATGACAAAGTAATGCCTACCACAAGCCCTATGCTATCACAGTGTGATTGTAGTTCCTTTATCGAAGTGAGTAAAAAAAAAAAAAAAGAGGAAATGAACAAAAAATGACATAATATTAAATGAAAAGTAAGAATTTGGGCTAAGCTTCTGCCCGCGGTCTATACAATCGGGATCGGAAATTATACAGGATTGAAATGGGGAAACTAGATATAACCAGACATAATATATGCCATGACAATGTAAAGGGCTCGTGCTTATTACACCATGATCAGGGCGTGGACAGAAGGCTTGCACTCAAACATACACTAGGCAGGGATGCCAATTTCAAAAAAAAAAAAAAAAAAAAAATTATGAGTGAGATATTCATTAATCGGCATCTCGGCATGCGAATATGCGCGCGAGCAAGGGTGTGGGAGGGGATTTGCCCCGGCCCCTCTGTGGCCAGAGTAGGGAGCTTTTTCAATTTCATCAGCTAGGTGCATACTTATAAGTGACTATCTTTTACTTATTTTGAAAGACAAAAGGGAAATATACCTTCATTTGCAACTATCACTTTAATCTTTTGAGCTATACTCATTATTATAGGCCCAAGTTCCAGACTTGGCCCGATGCGTGAGAAAAATGGGTGCCATGCGTGAGATTGTGAGATTGCCCCTAAATGATTGAGTCTCACGCATGCTTGAGACTTGATGGTAGCTCTGCATATAGGCCTAACATAACCGCATTATTCAAGATGGCACAACCAAAGAGTTTAGTCAGGAGAGATTACACATTACATTCGTATAAGGAATCAGAGTGTATACTCTTTGGGCACAATTTAACACACTGATTCCATATACGAATGCAATGTGTATGCGTTAGGCTGCGTTCACATAGAACTATTCGGTATTCGATATTCGGTATTCGCTATTCGCTATTCGCTATTCGAGCACCGAATATACACCATCACCCGCACCGTCAACTCACCATCCCATGTAGTGAGGATTTCTTCCTCCTACATCGCAGCAAATCTTATTAACAATTTCAAACTGCATCAGAATGTCAGTCTACATGCTTATTTTTGCTAAAGGGCAAATCCAGACCAAAACTGTCATTATTTTATAAACGAGAGACGGTATACGCTGCAAGAAAATCGAACAAGCTCGATTCCCACTTTGCTATACTTTTCGCAGCTATTCGTACTTTCGAATAGTGCCCTCTTATGTGAACCGGTGTGAGGAAATCGTTGGATTCAAGCTATTCGCGTGCCCTCGAAAAAAGAGCCCGAATACCGGAATAGTATACTTCTATGTGAACGCAGCCTTAGACCTGACTGCACAGCAGATCACAATACAGTAATACAACGTAACGTCTTGTGAATAGCACCCTCTTGTGGCCACAGACGCATGATTGTACGCATACGGACTGTTATGCCATGAACCAGACACAGGCAGTGCAGTAAGGATATGCATAACCTTTCCAAAACATCACATTCTGGACACATGGACAATCGCACAACATCCGCTATTGACCTGGACATACAAATAAAACTTTACATAAGTATGGCTTTATTCCTATATACTTTCACCACCAGTTGTGGGTATATTAAATTACTAATTGGGGAATTCATCAGAATAATATGCCTGTATTCGAAATTCTCCCTCTCATCTACCTCACGCTTAGATTATCAGAACTGGGATGTAATAAATCACCATAATCACGTGCATCATAATTATATCAGTAGCTATCTGTCTTTTTTCTTCTTTTTTTTTTGTTGCAATCACATCCGCTCACAGCAAACAACACTAAAACGAAAGATTTCTTTCTCTCAACACTGACAACGTATAGTTTTACTTTGAAGGCGTTTATGTGTGAGAATGTACTTGAGAAATGCAATATGTGGTACACGTCCTAAGAATAGAGTAATACAATAATTACCTGAAAGTTCATAATGCTAAATGACAGCAGTTGCATGCTGGAGCCCATCCTTAAACTGCAGTCTAACTATTGTTGGTCCAACTTTATCTATTTTATTCTTCTAAACTGGTGCAACGCGTCATACAAGGCTGGACATTACATTTTCGCCGTGGCCCCGGGACAACAGAGAAAGGTGATCGGGTCACAGAAATCTGTGAGAGTGTATTTGCACATCTTCCTCGCAAAGAAAAAGTGAAGAACAACACATAGGTCACATACTGCATGCATTCCAGTTAGATGCTTCTCGACAAGACCAATGTTACCAGAGCACCATTAGTCTCCCATGGCCAACCTCGGTCTGTTGTGATACAGCCAAACCCGCTATTCCTTTTTTCTCTAATGGCCAAATTGGACAATAAAATTATCTATTAATGACAAAAATGGACGTATGTATACCCCAACGTTAATAATTTTCATGAACGTAATGTGTCATGGGGGAAAAAAACTGTTCATATCTCAGTTCATCATATTGATGTGGTATGACTTTATGAACTTTGTCAAAGTGCATGTTATTCGAATTATGTTAATGACGCCATTTTAAGCACTTTTTCATAGTAATATACTTATACCATGCATACCTGCCAAATTTGACATTATTATCATGGTCCATAAATTGCATTATTTCTTCATGAATTTCACTTCGTAGGTATGGCTTTCTTTCTATCTTCAAACTCACAAAACATTTATGAAACCATTTGCTATACCTGCAGTCTCTTCACCTAATTTTATGACTCTTGACTGTTATTGACTGATATTTGATGACATTTTGTTTTCTTCCTGTTTAGGGGCATTCAAAATATTACATTTGATGCAACAAGAAACATTTATGTTCAGCCTTCCCTAATGGACGCACAGTCATTGTGTACTGTGTACTTGTAGAAAATAAATGTGACCGTGCATCACAAAACCAACAAAAGGTCGCAACCCTTAATTTTACATTAGGACTCAATGAAACGCTCATCTGTTTCACCATTCAGTGTTGAAACATGCAGGCAAACCAGATCAATCTTAAGTCTTTCACATACACTATTTCTCATAAGTTTGGGGTCATGATACATGCATGGTAAAGTGTGTTTTCAGCAGTTTTTCTACAACCTCTTTTTTGTTGTAAAGTGAGGGAGATCATTAGTATGTTTCAGCATGGAAATCCCATAGCATCTTCCAAACCCTTAGACACACTCTTCGCTTTGAACTGTAACAAGGAATGCTACTGCTTGTAAAGTTGGCATCAATATAGCCTGGACAGAATATGTTACTAGAGCATGCTCTATTTCAGCTTAATCTGATAATGCCTTCGTTGTTGTTGATCCTGTGGTTTAGATCCCGTTTTGTCCCATTCCACGGCACAGCTATGTATACTGTTTGGTGAAGATTTAAAAAGCGCATGAGTACACCCATTACTTCAGATCTTCTTTCCTCAGTTCACACTTTTCAACAATGTGTGATTTCTTTCCAATAGTTAGATTAGTTAGGAGAGTCCATTTGAATTGAATACATCATTAAATAAAGCTCAGAGTGTGTTCTTTTAGAATCTGCCCTAAACCTAAGAAATTCATGTCTTGTGACTTTTTGTCGGTTTTGAGATTCAGGGTCTCAAAAAGACAAATGAAAGAGAAACACAAAAGAAAACCGATATCATTATCTATGTCTCGTATTTATCGCATTTGAATTGTGCTTCGATATCGTATATCATTCCTGCTTAATGAAAATAGAGAATATGTCATTGTTTTTCTTCGATGGACAGATTCATGTTTGATAGACATGCCGATATCAATGTACACAGGAGCGGTTCTAAGTAAATGAGAAATAATTCTGCCACAAACATTTATTGATAAAAATATCATACTTTACAAAGCTTCCTGAATTCCCATGCACAATAAATATGACAAGTCTTCTTTGTTATAGGCCCTATATACCTCCTTGCTTTATATGACAAAGTAATGCCTACCACTAGCCGTATGCTATCACAGTGTGATTGTAGTTCCTTTATTGAAGTGAGTAAAAAGATGGAAATTAACATAAACTGACATAATATTAAATGAAAAGTAAGAATTTGGGCCTCATGCCCGCGGTCTATACAATCGGGATCGGAAATCATACAGGAATGAAAGGGGGAAACTAGATAATCAGACATAATATTATAGGCCATGACAATGTAAAGGGCTCGTGCTTATTACACCATGATCAGGGCGTGGACAGAAGGCTTGCACTCAAACATACACTGGGCAGGAATGCCAAGTTCAAAAACAAAAAATTATGAGTGAGATATTCATTAATCGGCATCTCGGCATGCGAATTAATGCGCGCGAGCAAGGGTGTGGGAGGGGTTTTCCCCCCTGTGGCCCGAGTCCCACGGTAGGGAGCTTTTTCAATTTCATCAGCTAGGTGCATACCTGTAAGTGACTATTTTTTACTTATTTTGAAAGACAAAAGGGAAATATACCTTCATTTGCAACTATCACTTTAATCTTTTGAGCTATACTCATTATTATAGGCCCAAGTTCCAGACTTGGCCCGATGCGTGAGAAAAATGGGTGCCATGCGTGAGATTGTGAGATTGCCCCTGAGTGATTGAGTCTCACGCAGAATGCGTGAGACTTGGTAGCTCGGCATATAGGCCTAACATAACCGCATTATTCAAGATGGCACAACCAAAGAGTTTAGTCAGGAGAGATTACACATTACATTCGTATATGGAATCAGAGTGTTTTTATATTCTTTGGGCACAATTTAACACACTGATTCCATATACGAATACAATGTGTATGCGTAAGACCTGACTATATAGCAGATCACAATACAGTAATACAACGTAACGTCTTGTGAATAGCACCCTCTTGTGGCCACAGACGTATCTCTTTGTACGCATAATATTATACGGACTGTTATGCCATGAACCAGACACAGGCAGTGCAGTTATAGGATATGCATAACCTTTCCAAAACATCACATTCTGGACACATGGACAATTGCACAACATCCACTATTGACCTGGACATACACATACAACTTTACATATTGCTTTATTCCTATATACTTTCACCACCAGTTGTGGGTATATTAAATCACTAATTGGGGAATTCATCAGAATAATATGCCTGTATTCGAAATTCTCCCTCTCATCTATACCTCACGCTTAGATTATCCGAACTGGGATGTAATAAATCACCATAATCCCGTGCATCATAATTATATCAGTAGCTATCTGTTTTTTTTTTTTTTTTTTTTTTTGCAATCACATCCGCTCACAGCAAACAACACTAAAACGAAAGAATTTTGTCTCTCAACACTGACAATGTATAGTTTTGCTTGACAGCGTTTATGTGTGAGAATGTACTTGAGAAATGCAATATGTGGTCATATCACGTCCTAAGAATAGAGTAATGCAATAATTACCTGAAAGTTCATAATGCTAAATGACAGTGGTTGCATGCTGGAGCCCATCCTTAAACTGCAGTCTAACTATTGTTGGTCCAACTTTATCTATTTTATTCTTCTAAACTGGTGCAACGCATCATACAAGGCTGGACATTACATTTTCGCCGTGGCCCGGGGACAACAGAGAAAGGTGATCGGGTCACAGAAATCTGTATTTGCACATCTTTCTTGCAAAGAAAAAATGAAGAACAACACAGAGGTCACATACTGCATGCATTCCAGCTAGATGCTTCTCGACAAGACCAATGTTACCAGAGCACCATTAGTCTCCCATGGCCATAAACCTCGGTCTGTTGTGATACAGCCAAACCCGCTATTCCTTTTTTTCTCTAATGGCCAAATTGGACAATAAAATTTATCTATCAATGACAAAAATTGACGTATGCATACCCCCAACGTTAATAATTTTCATGAACATAATATGTCATGGGAAAAAACAAAACCTGTTTATATCTCAGTTCATCATTCATTGATGTGGTATGACTTTATGAACTTTGTCAAAGTGCATGTTATTCGAATTATGTTAATGACGCCATTTAAGCACTTTTTCATAGTAATATACTTATACCATTATACCGTACCTGCCAAAATTGACATTATTATCGTGGTCCATAAATTGCATTATTTCTTCATGAATTTCACTTCGTAGGTATATGGCTTTCTTTCTATCTTCAAACTCACAAACCATTTATGAAACCCTTTGCTATACCTGCAGTCTCTTCACGTAATTTTCATGACTTCTGACTGTTTTGATATTTGATGACATTTTGTTTTCTTCCTGATTTTTCGTCATGTTTTGGGGCATTCAAAATATTAAATTTGATGCAACAAGAAACATTTATGTTCAGCCTTCCCTAATGGACGCAGGTACACTGCAGTCATTGTGTACTGTCTACTTGTAGAAAATAAATGTGACCGTGCATCACAAAAACCAACAAAAGGTCGCAACCCTTAATTTTACATCAGGACTCACTGAAACGCTCATCTGTTTCACCATTCAGTGCTGAAACAGGCAAACCAGATCAATCTTAAGTCTTTCTTCTTCTTCACTACTGTATATTTCTCATAAGTTTGGGGTCATTATACATGCATGGTAAAGTGTGTTTTAAGCAGTTTTTCTACAGCCTCTTTTTTTGTTGTAAAGTGAGGGAGATCAAGTATATTATGTTTCAGCATGGAAATCCCATATCATCTTCCAAACCCTTAGACACACTCTTCACTTTGAAGTAACAAGGAATGCTACTGCTTGTAAAGTTGGCATCATAGCCTGGACAGAATATGTTACTAGAGCATGCTCTATTTCAGCTTAATCTGATAATCCCTTCGTTGCTGTTGATCCTGTGTTTTAGATCCCGTTTTTGTCCCATACACGGCACAGCTATGCATACTGTTTGGTGAAGATTTAAAAAGCGCATGAATACACCCAGTACTTCAGATCCTCTTTCCTCAGTTCACACTTTTCAACAATGTGTGATTTCTTTCCAATAGTTAGATTAGTTAGGAGAGTCCATTTGAATTGAATACATCATTTAAAGCTCAGAGTGTGTTCTTTTAGAATTTGCCCTAAACCTAAGAAATTCATGTCTTGTGACTTTTTGTCGGTTTTGAGATTCAGGGTCTCAAAAAGATAAATGAAAGAGAAACACAAAAGAAAACCGATATCATTATCTATGTCTCGTATTTATCGCATTTGAATTGTGCTTCGATATCGTATATCATTCCTGCTTAATGAAAATAAAGAATATGTCACTGTTTTTCTTCGATGGATAGATTCATGTTTGGTAGACATGCCCATATCAATGTACACAGGAGCGGATCCAAGAATTCCATAAAAAGGGGGGTCCATTGGCTGACGTTGTCTTTTTATTTCTATCGTTTTAACAAAAACAAAATAAAAGAGGCGGGACACGCTCTGTGCGCCCACCTCTGCTGGATCCCTAAGAGGTACATTAATGTAGATTGAATTGATGAAAATGTTCGGTTCTTTTCAAGTGCTAGTAGAAAACCTGCAAGGGCTTCAATCTCTTGGCTTGGGCCTGTTTTTACAAAGCTAAAGCCCTCATTATGATAATACAACTGCTATACAGATGACATAAGCAGATGCCACTGTCGGCATCTAATGACAAGAATTCGCCATGATAGGATGGAGTGGTATGAAAGAAGCTTTCTGAATAGCCAGCATCAACGCAGACACTGTTATGGTGCGTGTGTTAAAAACGGAAGAATGAGTGATTTTTCAGCACCATCGTCGAAGTTATGGATTGTTTTGTCCACTTTTTTTTTTCGTATATATACGGAGCCCAGGGAGAGACATGTGAAAAAATATTTCTATTTCATCAAAGCAAGATGTAATTATCTCTTATCAGATGAGACATTGTGTCATTTTGATGAGATATTTTCTTAATTTCATGAGAGTAGCAAGTCAGTTCTTTTTAAATGCGATTATTGACAATACAGGTATTAAGCTACACAGAAATTGAGTAGTTCCATGACATGGGTCCAAAAAGAAAGAATTTCGACCTTCTGCCGGAATTAAACTGACCTGAAAGAAAAACAATAACTAGCAATCTGCCAAATAGAGATTCAAATTGGCAAGTGTTTATTATGTTAGTTATGATTAGGACGTATACAGAAAACTTCAGTTGATTGTTGTTCACATGTATACCACATAATACATGTACATGACGGCACAACTCAAAATTATTACCAAAAAATATACACAAAAATGAACGAATGCAAATCATAATCTCTGCAGGCAGCACATGCACCATACATAATAGTATTACAACTTGAATTTCTACAGTGCATTTAGAATAAAACTTTCATGTTATCATTTTCATCAACAAATATTTGTGGAAGAAGAATTTGTAAACGGCTTTATAATTATTATTGTGCGTGAATTACAATCCCAAAATACTGAATGATAGACGTGCCACTCCATGGTACCGTTTCATGAAAGTTGTCAGAGCTGACAAGTTGTCAAGGCTAACTAAATTGATGAAACATCCCCCAGGAACCCATACCATAGTTATGTTTTTTTTTAATTTATCATCCAATTAGAAACAGTAATAGAAAATTAAATGGTTCAAAGACAGAATCTCCCGCATCACATCACCTACACAGGATATCTCAGCTCATGAAAAATAATTAGACACGTATAGTCTATAGCAAATAAAAAAAAAAGACATGTCCTGAAACAAGGCTAATTTTTCAGGAGCCTGGCGTGGCGAAGCGTACACTTGACTACGTGTAGTCAACTTGACGTTACGTGTGCCTACACCTCGCGTAACGCGTGGTGGACTACGTGTAGTGCCAGGTACAACCACACGTTACGCCAGGGTACACGTCGCGTAACGTGTACCCACACGTCGCGTAACGCGTGCCCACACCACACGTAACGTGTGGTGTGGGTACGCGTAACGCCAGGTCGGGCTCGCCTATGGGTTTTGCACAGTGAAGCCTGACCTGGCGTTACGCGTACCCACACCACACGTTACGTGTGGTGTGGGCACGCGTTACGCGATGTGTGGGTACACGTTACGCGACGTGTACCCTGGCGTAACGTGTGGTTGTACCTGGCGCTACACGTAGTCCACCACGCGTTACGCGAGGTGCAGGCACACGTAACGTCAGGTTAACTACACGTAGTCAAGTGTACACGACGCCACGCCAGGCTACTGGAAAGTTAGCCGTGCGTAAGGCTTATAGCCTTTTAAAAAATAATAAAATGAAAATTGTAATGCAGGTCTATACTTTAGTAGTCAGTCTACAGACAACAGTACATTATCATAATCTTTTATCTATCATTCTTACAAATCGTGCCTTATTATCAATTTTATCACCGTTGACAAATTACCTTTCATATGAAATAAGCTAACGTTGGCTGTGCATGTGGCGGACTAGACTGCCGATTGAAGACACGTATAACTAACTACAGACAGACGTATGGCAGGATTGTACCGCACGAATTGCGAAGTAACGGATCTACTCTGAGTGTACTCGACATTGCACCCTTCTGTGACAGTAAGTTCATTTGATTATTTTTCGCCCATGATATTGATTAATAGCAATACAAACTATTGGTCTACCACACTAATGTGTCTCATGTCATACAGAATTGCAGTTAATACGAAAACTGTAGGTACACGATTAGAAAATGCACTCCAAAATTACTCGACTTGTCCGTCTTCCAGCCTTGTACTTTCACTTTTCCTGACTGTGTAGCCCGCCGAAGCTCTGGGGGAGCACGCCCGTCGTGATTGCCATGAATGGATATGTGGCCTTGTGGGTTGTGTATAGGTATAGGCGCTGATGATGTACCGTCGTATCCATGACCAAATCTCAATAATTACACAGAACCAAACTACATCAGCGCCTTATTTTGTACTAGTACTGTAGTAGGCTGCTATATAAATAGACCTAGACCTACTTATTGTGAACAAGTAGGAATAGGCCTAAATATTGTTATTCTATTTTCAGCAAGTGTATACAATGTAACGTTAGATCTACATGTTTGACGTACGACAGTATGCAAAAGACAAATTAGACAGTACAGTAGAATCTATACCTAGTATTTACCCTCATAATTCTCAAAATTATCAAATTTGTAAAGTGCATATTAAGGTGAGACTTGAAAATTATAGTCAATGCAAGGCCAAACAATGATGAAAAGGAACAGAGGCACCGGTACAGATTATGTTGGCCATCTATGGTTGGACATGGAAAATTGACAGGTCATTGGGATAGTCATTCTGTGATTTTTTTTTTCTTTTTTTGGTAATTTCCATGATCATGGAATCCATGCATATATATGTAAATATGTATGATATATGTATGTTGATCAGTACGTTGGGGAATCTTGGAACAGCAGAACAATTTACTTATCAACTGATAGACATGGAGTATTTCCCCAGCATTACTAGCAAAGGCATAATATTTTGCTTTTTTTTTTAATTCTTCACACATTGCTTATCTTCACATAATGACATACAATGCACATGGGGCATGTTACTTTTCCCCCCCAGTTCAGTTATGTTTTGAATTCTTAGGCAAAGAATATCTATTGATAAGTACTGTAATCTTCCTAGACTTATTTTACTGATCACTAGCCTGAACAGACGCCGTGCAAAAATGTAAAGCATATGGCATCGCAACTTCATTTACAGCGACATGGCTGTGTATGATCACATTAAAAAAATGTGAAGTTAAATTCAATACAGTAGAAAGGGTTGGGAACCACTTTGCTGTAATAAAGTCAAAGAAAGATTGTGATGTCAGCCTGGACCATAGCAGCAGTATATCATTTCAGAAAAGATAAGATAAATATAATGATATCTTGGGCTGACAACAGTTATTAGTGTTTTGCCAATATGTATGCCATTAAAAAGGAGAAATCAAAAAATTAAAATATACAGTGAACTGCATTTACTCAAAGATGAGGAAATTTGATCTTGAGGTGTTCAAATTTCTGTCAGGTGGCATATTTGTAACATGTTTTATTTTTCTTCACTTTGCTGGCTGAATCAGTTCTTAAACTATTACTAGTATGTTGTGTCTGCAGAATATCTAATGTGGATATGAATGTAGAGGTATTATGTATGTGTGTCCCAATTGGAAGTTTATCATTGGTCAGTAACTAATATCATGCTCCTCTTGGTCATCACATTTCACTTTCCAATTCCTATTTCTCGTAACAAAACAATATGTGATCATTCCTTCTCCCCACAACCCTCTCCCACTCACACAAAAATGTCATATGACAGGGTGATCATAGACGGTTATGGGCAAGTAAACAAGCTTTTCTTTTTGGTTGACTGAGTAGTATGTGATCCTTAAGTCAGTGGGCACAAGTCAAAGCCAATAAACCTTGAATGCTACTTTGTAAGGTTAATCTAGATCTTTTACCCTTATTCTAAATCACTTAACTCCTCAAAATCCTTTGCCTTGATGAATTTTTTGGACGTCAAGTTATTGCTGTCTGAGGATCTTGACTTTTTCATATTTTCATTGAATTTCAGTTTCCACAGTGATTGTTGTTGTTGTTGTTGTTTTTTTTTTTTTTTTGGGGGGGGGGGGGGCAAAGGGTTGTGATCTGCCATTTACCACTGTCCTGAAGTTGTGTACAATCAAATTATCAAAGTTACTGTTGTGTCTTATCACCATGATGTAGCTCAAGGAGTGACTGGGACTATATTGACATGAATTGAGAGGAAGACTGTCAGTCCATGCTTCACCCAGACAGTGCCAATCTTACCGATGTGTGTTTTGCTCATTAAAATCTGGAAAAGCAAGTGATAGCTTAGTGGTGAGTATATCATCAAGTACATCAACCGCTATAATGTATTATGAATCACAATTTCTAATGAAGTTATACACTAGGTAAAACTGTATTTTTACGAGGTTCAGGGTTCTTGTACATGGAATATGGGAGGATGTTTCTGTTCAGAGCAAACAGCTACAGTGTAAGAATCAGTTTCACATTTGAGATAAATCTTTTTTTATTTCTTTTTTTTTTTTGCACCTTTTGGTGCCTTTACCAAAGAAATGGATCAAAAGCCAAGCCTGCAATACTGAGTCCCACCTCCCTGGAAATGTCAACTGTAGGTTGTTACACCATGAGATTTGTCTTGTGTGGGAGAGTTAGCCACTCAGTATTGTTTGTGACTTGTGTAAGGATTCAGTCAAAACTTTATGTTGTAGGAATAATAATAAATTAAAATATAAGAAACAATAAGGAATACACAAGTATATGCCTACATTAAGTTTTCACTTTCCAGTTGGTAATCTCGCAGTAGGCATGAATTAAGCAAATATCAATTTGCAAATCTGGTGACAGAAATGCACACATGTTTACAAATTTCATATGCGCAGTTTAAATGGGTTTAAGGCATAGTTGCAGTACATGAGAATGAAATGCACATTACATTCTCATGTACTCATGCACATGCATTGTGTTGAATGAATCAGCATATGAACTTTATGAAAGTTCATACGCAGACATTTTGTGATGTGATGTTTACTGAATATCAACTTACCTCGTTTAAAATGATGTTCTTGACAGTAATGAATCATAGTGTGTGAATGAGGTTGAGACATTACTACATCTTCAGGCTCCTTTTCATGTTCAGGCTCCTTTACTGAGTGCTTGAGTGCACTAAAACCCCTACAAATATGATTTGTTTGATGAATTTCAGGCCTTCAAGTCATAGTGCTTGGGGATGTTGACTATTTCATACTTTCAGGGAATTTCATTGTCCTGGGCTTAGTATTTTATTTGTTGTTGCTGTGGGGGGGGGGGGGGGGGGAGGGGGTTGATCTGTCACCTGCCACTGTTCAATCAAGTTATGAAAGGTTGTCTCTTGTGTTTATTACCATGAATTAGCTGAAGAAATGCATCAGCTGGGGAATTGATCGACATTAAGAGGGAGACTATCAGTCCTGCCATTGCCAAGCTACGCTGCAACAAGACAGTGCCAATCTCCTTGACATGCATTTTGCTCTTCTGTAGCTGGAAAAACAAGGAGTTATGTGGTGAGTGTTTCACTGAGTACGTGAACTCATCCAAAGTACTATCATTGTATTAACCTCAACTGTTTAGGAAGATAAAAGAGGGGGAAGGGAGGGATGGAGGTACCAGGTAATCTTAGTTAGGCTCCTCCCAGGCCCCCTCCCCCTTCCAGATCTCAACAGTGCGATTGCAATTTGTAGTTGACAGTATTCGGAGCATGAAAAGATGTTATTCATTGATTTTAATCAAGAAAAGAAAAAATAATCATGCTGTTGTGAAATTTGACTGAAAGCACAAATTTCATTGCAACTATACCACGTTTTCGAGCATATCTTGGTCTGACATGCATGTACATATATTTTATATGCAATTTCCTCCTGGGTGTCTAAAATTTGGTCTCTATAGGGAGAATGCGGCAGACACTTGAAATGAAGAAGTTGTGAAACATCACAGCCATAGTTTTTCTGCGAAGACGACATTGCTAGGAATGCCGAGGGGGACCTTCCAGCCCCCTCCTCGACAGCTTATAGTGAGGGTTAAAAGCAATGCTTTATATCATATTCTGGGTTCTTGTGTATGTCATGCAAGAACACCAGCTAGTGTCAGTTTGACATTTGAAATTATTATTTTTTTAAAGCAGCTATTGGTGTCTTAACCAATTAAGAAATAAAAAACTTGCACTGATATCAACATTATGTTATTGGAGCACTGGACATGTCTTGCATACAAGAATTTAGCCACTTAGTAATTGTTTATTATTGATCGTAAGATATTGTGAAAGCCATATACATTAAACTGTTGAAATATGATTGAATGATTGTACAACGCTTAATAGAAATGTATCACACAATTTTAATGAATTCACACACAACCCAACTCACAAGAACATGTGTATACCGATTTTTACTTCCCAATTGGTATTCTCACAATAGGTATTGGTAGGCAAATATTAATTACAGATATATGGTGGCAGAAATGCACACGTGTCTACAAACGAATGCAGAGCTGCACAGACATATTTACAATACATAAGAATAATAATGCATAACATAATGATGAGAACATAAAACTTTATGGCAGTTCATAGGCAGGAATTTTGCAATGCAGTTTGATTATAGATAATAATTCACTCTATTGAAAGGACATTTTTTTTTTTATTTCATATTCTGTGTATAAAGAGGTCAGACATCATCTCATATTAAGTCTCACTTTCCTTAAAAAATGGAAATTTTCTTCATTTTCTGATAATGATCGACTACAGCAGTCTACATAATTCAGATGTCTTTTGGCGTATTGTAATGCATGAAATAGGCCTTCACAAGAGTCTTCATGTTTGCTATGTCAAATCTTCCTGTTTGTTTGTTTGTTTGTTTGTTTTCTTTAATATGGGGAGGTTAACATCTCAGTGCATATATCTTAACACTAGACACATGTTAGATTCTTGGGAGATGTTTTATGTGTGAAGTATAATCTCATTTTCTTTGTCCACTTTCTTTTTCTGAAATTTCTTGTCTCTTATGAAGGTATTACTCAGTTGACTCAATCATCATACTCGGCAAGCTTGAACTTGAAAGGTGGTACTATTTAAGCACGCAAAGGATGAGTAGCTCGCTGTCGACAGTCAGTGGAGATAAAAGAAGGCAGTAATCTTTCTGAAGACATTTCATCAGGCTGGGGTCATCACTCTCTGCAAGCAAGGGAAGAAAGTCATGAGCAGACAGTGGTCAGAGGCTGCAACACTCACAAATTCATCACAACTCATCGAAGTATTGGTGCTTGACTATGATTTCAATTAGAAACTTGTGGATATTTCCCTTCTGGAAGAGCTCATTCTTTGTACAGTACACAGATGATGAGGCACAATGTCATTCTTTGTGTGGTTAAGCAAGTAGTCAAGCACTGGTGTGGAGCATCCACATAGAATATATGTTACAGAGCCATGCTTTGTTCATTTCTGTGGCAAGAAATGATCTCATCACTTAACCGTGCCCTATGTCCACGGCATCTTGATGCACAGAAATGGGAGCCTTAGTTTCAACTTTTCTTGAGAGTTTAGTGACAGTAATGGCTCCTTATATTGAATAATCTGACCATGCAACCGTAATCACAATAGCAGGTCAATATCGATTTCTGTTGTTGTTGTTGTTGTTGTTGGTCTCTGCAACTGAAATCGTGTACTGCAGTTCTGAAATTCCAACTGTCCTAGAGGTATTGCAAATAATCTCATTTTTAGCATTTATTCACATGCTCTGCTATTTTACATTAAACAACTCTTTCATGTTATCTCTGAGGAGTAAGATAAGATGACTGGCTCTTCAAAACTCAGCAAGGCATGCATTTTCAATATCTGCCTTTTCAAATTTACAATGTGCTTTCATTCTGGAATTTACTCTTTAACATAACTCAAAACTGACAATTTCTTTCACTTTGAGAGCATTAACTAAAGGGACGGTGTATAAAATGGTGATTGTGCACGGAGCTTTGTTCTTGGTCTACAGTGTAAAATGTATACAAGCATTCAGTATGAAAAGGACAAGATGATTGTTTTGCAACAAGTAGATTTTAGAGGGGCATAATGCATTTCTCATATAGTATATGAAATCATGTGCTTTTATGATTAATGGTGTGACCGCATCAAATATGCAGACCGTGAAAGTGTTTTTTACATGGTGAAAGCCACAGATAACAAATGACATATGTGAATAAGAATGTTTACTAGTATATGTGCGTGTATGTATGTGTCAATATACATATCAGGGGTGGATCCAGAAATTATGTAAAGGGGGGGGGGGGGGCAACTAATATTCCTGGTGCCACTTCCAGGTTTCATTTCATTTTTTTCTTTTTATATCTTTTGTTTTTAACCTAAAATAAAGGGGGGGGGTGGTGTGGGCCATTTGCGCCCCCCTAGATCCGCCACTGCATATCTATATTTCGTGTACATATATATATATATTATATATATATATATATATATATATATATATATATATATATATATATGTGTGTGTGTGTGTGTATATAGATAGCTTATGTCGGATACATTCAAACTTTAAAAGAAAAGTAAACAACCACTGCACAAATACTAGTAAAAAGATTTTCAATGCAGAAGTATAGCAGTTTGATTAATGAGTAAAAATTGTCGCAGATATGGACATTTGTCGCAAGGTTAAGAGCTGTGACAAAATTTCACCAGATTTTGGTGGTGCTAATGAATACTTTCATTTTCAAAATATGTTTGTTTTCATTGTTTCCAATTGGATGATTTTGGGGAACAATGCAATGGTATGCCAGGTTCCTTGAGTGATATGTTTATCCTTCACTGTTTACAGACTGCGATATGCACACAATAACTGTAACAAAGCAATTTAGAAATAACTTTCAATAGCTGTGAAGAGTAATGGTGATCTGCCATCACGTGACGATAGCTCAAATACATGCAATTAGTGAGCCGTGAGATCTTCTTCCATTTTCTAGGCAAGGAAGACATATAGGAACAATGGAAATGCTCACAAATTTTCAGTGACCCGTTCATCTCTTACTGTTGTCCCTAGACCAAGGATAATGTTCAGCCTTGTATTAGGTTATTGCAACAAAACCAACATTTCAAGTGCACACTGTAATACATATGACTGAAATTGGACCAAGAAGCAGAAGCATGTTCATTGGTACATACTAGAAGTGGCATGAGTATATGGACCATGGCAGTAATTGCATTACTGTATTTTATTGATATGTGCATTACATAATTAAAATGGTGATTTCATTGAAAATATGATTCTCAAAACAAAAATTTGTAAAATTTGATGGGAAAACAATTGTTTTGTTGTTGTGAGCCGAAATGATTGCATGAATGACAGATGATGGTTATCTGATGCTTGTGATTGTGATAAAGAGCAAGGTAGATAAAAGGGGGAATCTTTGGAAACTGGCAAATTATTCTGATAAATTCCATATTCCATAGATCCACAAGATAAAAGTGAAAGTAGTAATAAAGTTATAGAAAAAACTGAATTGTATGTATGTGATCGTTTTTGCGTGTGTGTGTGTGTGTGTTTATGTGTGTATGTAAGGTGTGAGTGACTGTGTCCATCAGTGTTTAGCAGCTCAAATTTTCTCTGCCTTTTTCTGCTCCACAAGCTCTCTTCTCTCCTCTCCTCTCCTTTCCGATCTCCCTCTCCCTTTCTTTTTCCTGTTTTTTTTTTTCTCTCTCTGTGGCTAAACTGACCCTCTCCGGTTGTTTCATTTTCTCCTCAAATAATAAGTTTCCAGTTGTGGTTGAAAAGGAAGAATTTAATTGCTCAGCCAACGACCTAAATTAAACAAATAACGTAACTGGCATCTATGTTCATCACTATTATGTGGACCAAATACTGTACAGGTACTGTAATGATCAGTGCAAAGTAATACTGAAGAACAGTATACTGAAGAAGCGGTAAAAACAAATGAAAGTAACATGAAACAAATGCCTACACATATAGGATATATACCAGGTAACATAAGAAAAAATAAGAAACAATCACAAAAATCATAATCCGTGAAATCAACGCCACAGGCCTATTCATTAAAAGTCAACAGACTACACTAAAAAGTATCGATTTCATTTTAGCAGACACAAAGTAAAAAAACAAAACACTCTCATTCCAAATGAAATAATGAAATCATAATTCCGTAACTTAGATATTCTTCCCCTACACAAGATATCTCAGCTCATCAACATCATTTAGACACGTATTTTTCCCCTACACAAGATATCTCAGCTCATTAAAAATATTTAGACACGGATCGTCTATAGCAGATAAAAACAAAAACATATCCTGAAACAAGGCTAATTTTTCAGGAGCCTGGCGTGGCGTCGTGTACACTTGACTACGTGTAGTCAACCTGACGTTACGTGTGCCTACCCCACGCGTAACGCGTGGTGGACTACGTGTAGCGCCAGGTACAACCACGCGTTACGCCAGGGTACACGTCGCGTAACGTGTACCCACGCGTCGTGTTACGCGTGCTTAAGCACACGTTACGTGACGTGTGGGTACACGTAACGTGACGTGTACCCACGCGTTACGTGTGGTCAGGCACGCGTAGGTGTTTCGAGGTACGTGTAGCTACCTGACGCAATGACCCGAACGGCTTGCCATAGTGATGTGGTGTGTATCATCAATCGGCTAGTACGTCGCTCTGTTGAGCCGCGTTGTTGTGATCGGTGCGGTGACTGCGTAGATAATTTCTTGCGCTTGTTTAAGTGTGTAAACTGCTGCTGCTTTCAACATCCAGCTTCTTTTCTAGCCAGATAATAAAGACTGAAAAAGGCGAGAAATTGGTCCGAACTTAGTCAAGCAAGTTACCCTTGTCGGCAAGTTCACGCGTGGTGTTACCCTTGTCGGCAAGTTTTACCCTTGTCGGCAATTGCTTCTTCAAACCGCACGCTTGTCGGGGCCGACAAGGGTGATATACGCTGGCGAGATCCCTGATATATCTTCATTTTTCTTTTGCAAATTGACTCTTTGCAGTACATTAGCAGAGCTGCTAACATTTCCTCATCACAACCAGGGAGGTGTAAAAAGGCAATCAGGGAAATACGTACATTTCTTTGAACAAGAATATTTCCCTAATAAGGAAGACATTATTATACATTCCTTTGGCTTATAGGACATGAAAATATAATACATGTGTAGATAAGTTTCTAGGGAGTTTTCTGCAGAATTGGGGGGGGGGGGGGGGTATGACAGCTCTGCAATAACCATTACCACCATACTGTAGGCATTTCAAGACTAAGCCCATAACACTGCATGGAATATACTGAGGACCTCCATTATCCAGCAACACTGGGACCGGCCCGCGGCTGGATAATTAATTTGGCCGGATAAGAGCGATGTGCTCAAATACAGCACTTTCTAGCACATCATGCTAGGGGTATACATGTGTTATTACCGATTCACTAATATTATGATTACTTACATGGCAATGTCATGTTTCACACTTCATAAGTTGATACGGACAATGAGATCGACATTGCGACTTGTTGAATACTGCTGCTACATTGTACTGTAACCACTGCTGTGCAGTCAGTGCCCGTGACAAGCGCAAAACCAGCCATTGACATCATCTCACGAACTGACTTAGAGTTTAGAGTCCACCGTGATGATTGGAATATGTCCCGTCGTGTATTCACACAATAATGGTGGAATGTGTGTTTGTTTTGAGTGAGATATGGCAGTGAAAAAAAACATGGAAATACATATATATATTTTTAAATGTCAGCCAGTTGACGTCCGGATAACGGAGAATCTGGATAATTGTTGGCCGGATAAGCAAGGTCCTACTGTATGATTATTGCAACCTTTCATTAATTTCAAAACTTCCGGAGAAGAGGTCTGTCTCACACTGTAAGAAGATAAAGTATCACAATGAAGAGCAAAATAATGATAGAAAACATGAAGGTAATATGAATATCATTCATAAATTTCCCACAGTCAGACAAGACCAAAGGACAGATTATTGCATCACAGATGCCGGCATTATGTCCATAAGATGGTACCTGTACCATTCAAAACTTGATTCTGTCCATACACAGATTGTAGTTCCACATTCAGTGTACAACTTTGCATTCCAAGTGCTTAGGACAGTGTTGTATACCAGTATGCTCTTAGGGTGAGCGTCATTATTGCACCAAATTAATATGTATACAGCCCCGCGGAGATTATCCTTAACCATGATCACTTAAATTCACAGGTACCTCAGGACTCATTAGAAGAAAAAAAAAAACCAACAACAATTGAAACACAACAAATCCAAAATGAAGGACATATTGCAATTCAATAAACATGCACTGTAGTTCATTAACAGAAACATTAATGACATAGAATGTTCTTATCTGCAGTGTATGCACTCAGCATTGCGGAATATAGAAATTAGTCAGGCCTAAAAAGTTTTGAACAATATTGATCAGCCCCCAGGACTTGTTACGCTGGGCCTAAAGTATGGCATCTTAGTGACTTTAATGTCAAACTCCTGAACAAATAAAACTACAGTCATACAGCAGCATATTCTGCAGAAGACATACGTATAACGTTTTTTCTTCCAATTCTTAAAACAGTACAACAGTACCAACCTTGGGTATTTGGGGCATAGAGATGACAAGAACGAAATTAGAATTTATGCAGACAACTTTGGGTTTTCTGTGCCAATGGGCAATCAGAGAACACAAATGGTTAAATCACAATCTAAAGGATGCAGGCAACATTTTATCCCCTCCATTATTTGAATGTCATGCACTTCATCCGGTGCCCCTACAATATAATAAGCACCCAAAGTGTTCATGTATGGCATGTCACATTTAGTTCCCATTAGCCAGGAGTTGATATCAATTTCAGTGTACTGTAAAACCAGGAATATTCGTGGCACGAAATTTTTGCAAATTAGAGTGGGCGACCTTTTTCACAGCATCAAATTTTCGTGAATTGACACAGGCATGTGATGCACATAGTGTAGACAAGAACTTTTGCATGCACTTTAATTTCACGAATCTCGGTTCTCCAAAAATTTGCAAAATTAAAATGAACACAAAAATTTCTAGTTTTACAGTAGTATAAACCCTCTCATCAGCTTGAATAGTGTACTTGTTTATGTTCACTGGAACTGCTAAATGTCTTATTGAAGATTAATTACACAGCAGGAGCTGTCGTGGCTAAGTATATAAGATGATGAACCGTCAAATTTGAGTCCCCTGGCTGTGGAGGTTGGGCCCCTGAGGCTAGGCACTCTATTGTACTCATTGCCTAGTTCTCTGTAGGGGACTTTTAAACCATCGCTCCTGTGGTTGCTTGATTCTGTGCATTCAATGCTTTCCTTTAGACATCATGTAAAACATATCACTTCAACATTGAGGTTTTAAGATCTGGACCAGTCCAGGCTCCTACGTTTATTCCATTATCTGTCCATGAAATACTTGAGGTGAAAAGATTTTCTGAGAGGTAACAAATCTCTTGGCACTTAACCTTAACACTGATGCATCCACATACATGTACCTGACCCCAATTGAAATAAATTTTGGCAGAATGTGTAGCATACAGGGTCTTTGCAGTGATCAAGGCATCAACATTTATTGCGTTTGTACACGAATATACGGGCGACTACCGTTATAACGAAGTCCATAGGACCGGGTAGTTTTCTTATGTTACTGGTATATCAAAATATTGTTGCAGTTGAAGGAAATTTTGCAACATATCTAATGATAATAATTTTGGGACCTGAATTTTCACTTCATAGTAACAAATTTATTTGTCAATTAATCAATTATTACTGCCTGTCTATGGACCACAGGCCTCCCATTACATGAAAAATTTTACAATCCATTACACATTTCTCCAAATGCTTCCAATGAATTTTCAATAAAGCAATGGTCTATTACAGGTGACTGCTGTTATAACCAAATCCTCAGGACCAGCAGTTTTCTTTTGTTATAATGTTTATAGAAATTCATTACAGCTGAACAGAAAAGTATATTCTAAAAATATATAGATGAATATTTTTGGGCCTGAATTTCTACTTCATTGTAACGAGAATTTCGTTATAGCAATGTTTATTATTCCGGAAGTGTAGTGTACTCCTTATTTTCCTATTACTCTTGGATTGATTCACTGTTTACAAATCTCCATTCTTACATGCACACCCACACACACATCCATACACACAAATACAAACACAGCACATACACCAGCACTACTACCAACATACAAAGTGTAAGCACACACTCAGACACACACAGATACACACATACACGTACACAAGCACAAACACATTCACATTCTCACACGTGTATCACAGAGCTGTACCCATGTCATGGTCACAAGTGGTCATTGGGGGGCACAAGACCCCCAACAGTCTCCTCAAACTCTGCCTTGGCTCTCTGTAGCAGGTCCAAACTTGGGTCCATCAGGTCCAGGGCAGTGAGGGCCAGGGCCTTGGCCTGAATCAGGGTTGGGGGCTGGGCCTCTGGCATGCCTGCAAGAGAGAAATATTGGTAGCATTCTAAAACCATTCCTGCTCCCATAATGCCATGTTATGATGTTGAAGGTGGAAGTAATTTTGCTTAAATTCATTTATTCACTCATTTTCTTATTTGTCTATTTATCAATTCAATTAATTCATTTATTTACTGCCTTTTAAATGTATTCACTCATTCTTTAAGTTGATGATTTCTTCATTTATACACTGATTCATGTATTTATCGCTCAGTCCAGCATTCATTGATTCTCATGAATTTGCCATTCTAAATATACTGTATACACCAAATCTAGAAACCCTAATATTTTGCAAACTGGGACTTCCCTACAATTTAGCGAGTAGCCAAATTTGCAATGGCAAAGTAAACTTATGAACAGGGAGATGTACACACCACGTCACATGTGTGTCCAGATCAGAGCTGATTTTGTTGTTGTTGCTGTTATATTTACAAATAACATGATACTCACATAAAAAATTCACAAAAATGAAAACCCTGAAAAATATATATACATATAGCACATAATATGTGTAAAAGACAATATACACATACCAAAATAAGGCTTGTTGATAAATATCACATGAAAACAATTGCAATTACTGCACAGCCCAACAAAAAAGGACTCCATAAGTCAAATGTGCTTAGAAACTTACAACCATTAATCCCAAAGGAAATTCCCTGTACAAGCTTTGAAAGATACCAATTATCAGTTCTTTAGTGATCATGCTATATATATTACACTTTGAAATCATGGGGTTTCCAACCACTAAACATAAATAGTAATGGAAAGCATTTTTATACCCTATACTGGAAAGATAATCTAGAGGAGATATTCTATGCACAATCTGCTTTGCCAACATATTTCAGATTATTATGATGCCATTATATGGGCATTTGCAAAAGGAGAAAACTGACTATTCTTTTAATATTATGTTTACACGACTATTTCAATTGGTTCTTGCTATCTTCAACTTCTAAGAAATTACCTATGAAAGGCATTGGCAGTACGTGCAAACAGGTCTCAATAGTCATTATTATATGACCCTGCATCACAAAACCACCAAAATGTCACAAGACATGGATTCTTAGTCTAGTTAAGGGAATATTCTCAGAGAGCAGACTTTGAACTCTACATTGATGTATTTCTCTATACATGTGTAATCTCCTGACTTATCTAAATAATGGAAAGAAAGCACACATTCTGGAAAAGTGTGCAGTGAGAAAAGAAGTTATAAAGTTAAGGGTCTATTCAAGTGCCAAGCTCATCAAGCTGTGCTCAGTGCAATGAATAGGACAAAGAACAGGATGTAGACCTCTATAGCAACCACAGTGAAGGGATAATCAGATTAGGCTGAAATTCTGCACATTCTAATAACTCAGTCTATTCATGAGTAATACTAGCCTTCAAAGTGGTAGCATCACCCTTTTAAAAGTTATTAGAAATAAAAGTGAAGAGTGGGTAAAAGGTTATAAGAAATGAAAGGGGACCTGTACGAGATACTACTACTAGCGTACACTCCTGTAGCACAACAATCCATCAACGAGATGCTCAAGCCACTTTTAGGCTTTGAGGTCAAGAAAGAAGACGAAGAAGAAGAAAAAAAACCAAACACCTTATCACACTATTCTACAAAAAAGTGCTCTAAAATCACTGCAAAAATGCAATTTGCCATTAGTTTCATGATCCCAAACTAGAATCATGTAGAAGACTTGATCTTTCAGTACGTAAAAGAATATAAAAAAGCATAAAGATTGATATGGTTGACCCATTTTACTTATAATGTTCTTACATGATATCAGAGCATGTGACTTTTTGTTGGTTTTGTCTTTTGAGATACATGGTCATGCATAGTGTAGGAGATAGAGTCACCTTGAAAAATGACACATTTGAAGTTAGTTCATGCAACCTTAAAATTGTTGATTTCTTTGTCCTGTTGCGCAGACACTTTATATGTAAAACTTTAGGATCATAATAGTTCTCATTGCATCTTTTGCCCCTTTTTACTATTATGCATAAAAAAGTTACAAATATCAACTGTGATACAGCCAGTCAGCTGCCATCAAAGTACACCATCAATATAGGCACATAAATGAAAGAAAGCATCAAGTGCCTGTTTCACAAAGAGTTACAATTGATCTTAAGCTCAACTTATCAGGGGTATAACTCAGAGAATTGAGAGTAAAATCAATACTGATTGAAAGTCTGTTTCATAAAGACACTTACACCTTGACACAGCATAGACTTAATAGCAGATTGAGAATGACTTTTTTTGAATTTCATCAATCCTAAGATCAACCATAAGATCAACCACTGTGAAACGGAGGGCCCCTGAACTCATTTATGAAATGTGCAAAACATGCATCCGTTGATATGTCAACTTGTACATTATTGAGTGCTCCAGCTGCCAAGCTATAAACTTTTTACCACTGACCTGCCCACTTGGTGAAGCCAGGATTGTGGGTGGAGGAGTCCGTGGGGATGCCAAACTTGGGATGGATGCTGGGTAGGACGTAGGAGACGTTTCCCATGTCCGTTGACCCGCCCTGCTCCCGGCGCACCTCCTCCGGGCAGGTGCAGCCGAGGTTTTCTGCGTGCCGCTCGTACGTCGAAGCAATGACGCCATTGTGGATCACGTTGGCATAGCTGCATCCATATGTGCATTTTTCCTGCATAGATAATGGTAAATAATGGTGTATTCAGTCCAAAGTTTAAAGGTTGCCTGACCAAACCAGAGCGATCTAGAGGATGTCTTCAGTTGAGACTGAATGCTCCTAAACATGAAACATGCCAGAGCAAACCATGCTAGGAAGTTTTCCAAGGTGGACCTTATGATGTTGTCCACAGCATGCCCGAGTGAACCATACCACGCTACAGAGCGAACCATTTGTAGCTTGTATACTATTTACATTGATATACTTGGAAAGGTTCAAGACAAGTTTGAAGAATAAAGAATTACTTCAGAAAAAAAAAAATATTTACAAGTTCTGTGTTAATACATCTTGTCTCAGTTAAAGACTTGATTTCCTTCTCATTTCTTATTAGATATTTTACACTAAAATGTAATGCGATCCATCATGTTGAATGAGACTTCATTAATATTGTGTGTTTTGTTTGTTTTATGGTTGCATAAAAAAATAAAAAGAGAAAAAAAGTATAAATACACACAAATCTTTGTTACATGAATGTACATTAAAATACCGTCCGGTGTCTACATTGATTACATAATCATTATTCCAGCACCTTATTTGACAAAACATGTTGGCAGGATTAAGATGAAAAGGAATTGGTATGCCACACACATGGTATGTGCTGACAGCACATCTCTTCTTATGAATGCTCATTAGGCTTTCACAAAAGTTTGTTAACATTGTTACCTGGTAAGGTGTCAAGCATGTTTGGATTAAAGGTTATGTATCTCATAATCTTCAATATCAATATAATGCACACAAGGTATACTTCATATGAATGTCTGTACCTATCACAGAGTGGGTGCCAACTGCACTTGTGCCTGGAAAAGATGCCTGTCTGTCAATATTGTTGACATCATTGATGCATACATTTTACAATACGATTTTTGTTCTCTTACGACACATCCTGTTGCCACGGCAGCCCCTCTGGCACACTCCTCCACCTTCTTCTTGAGCACTTGCATCTGTTCCTCGTCAGGTGTCCTGAGATAGTACAGCAGCTCCGCCTCTTCAGGGATGATGTTGGGTTGGACTCCGCCCTTTGTGAAGATGGCTGTACCACATTGGAAAAATCAAACACATGACTAATAACATCACCAGTGCATTTAGACATTATGGCCTGAATTTCCATGGGGTATAAACATGTAATTTAAATCAAATCTATAGTCTAAATACAATTCATGGACTAAAATGCACACAAAACACATCTATATCAGCTTGCATTCATTATTTCAATTCATTTAATTCATTTGTTTCCATACCCAAATAATACAAAATTATTGCACAGTAGTTCAATTTGTACAAGAAGGTGAAATGCCATGAAGGATGTCTCTGGGCATACAAGATCTGTCTCGCACATTAAAGCCAACAAAATTTGCATGATCCACGGGCTAAATTCAAACTACCATTTTGAATTCGAACACAAAGCATAAATACCTCCAGCATCAGTCTGGATTTTATTACCTCTACTTTAAATGTATTCATTTAGGAAATATGAATATAAAAAAAAAAAACCTCTACTGCTATTAAATATACATCCACAATTCAATATGAAAGTTGAAACTTACAGCACAACTCCTTATAATCACATTTAAATATATTTTGGCAGAATTTAAATTTGTCATTGTGAGATGATGATGCTTGTTATACTATTGGTAGTTTGTGTCAAGCTTGTTCATGTCCGTCAACACATTGCCTACAGGTTCTGAGTCTACAATGTATCCACTTCATGGGGCATTACCTCGGCTCAGAGGCAATGGATATAGGATATTTAAAGGTCCAGATCTGTGCCTGCCAGGTTGATAATGTGTTTTGCTTCTAATTGTATGACTCTGCCAATTGGATGGTCAAAGACGCATTTCATTCATCACTTCAAAATGGTAAGTGTGGTTCTTGGGAATATGTTTGGGAGGCAAATGAAAACCAAATGACTGTTTAGTAAGACTATTCAGAAGCTGTGATGTCACATACCATGCACCCTCCAGTTTGGTTTGAACTGTTGCCTCATGACAGAGATGCTAGTGTAGCACATGACGGCCGCATCGAGTGCATTGACGCCCTGCCACGGGCTGGCTGAAGCGTGGGCTGCTTGACCCGTAAAATATATCGTCATTCTGAGGGAATGGCATTGAAAGGTATGTATTGGAAAATCTCTTGTACCTCTTTGACAAAACCTGCTGCACATTCATGCACCTTACAGAACACGCATTCAGAATGGCCAGAGGACTTTCATGGACATGCAGCACAAGTAGAAATACTGAAACACTTGTTAGACGGGTACATCTGTCTCCTTTTCTTTGAACAATACAGTAAGTAAAAGCAAACACAAATTCCATGATAATACCACGATTGTGATGAATCTCATTATTTGGCAATTAATCACCATAGATGATGCACGTTAAATGTCAGATTGACAAATGAAGTGATACCAATGATAACTGAAGCAGTTTCAGTTGGTGTCATGCAATAACTTTTTTTTTTTGGGGGGGGGGGGGTAAGGAGATAAGAAGCTCAAGGATTAAAACAAAGGTATGAATACTTTGTGGGGCAAGCAACACAAAGAAAAAAAATCCATACTGCAAAAAAGGAACTGACAAAACATGACTCATAAGGTATTTGATTCTCTTGATGTACTTTATATTTAATAAAAGATATTAGAAAGCAGCAATATGCAATATTCTTTTTTTTCTGTAGGGGATGGGACTGGGAAATGGGAGGAGTTTTGAGATACTCACACCTGCATTGACAAGGCTGTTGGCCTGAAGACATTGTGAGCGTACGGGTGAGCCATCATTGCGATGTCCATCTCCTTGAAAGCTCCGCCGGCGATGAGATGCTTCTTGCCCCCACCACCTTCCTCGGCAGGAGTTCCTATCACGGTCACCTGGTAAAAAGGAAACACAGTCCTTCAAATTCCAGTCACATTGACTTCTGGTACTTTGTTCCTTAAAAGGTAGGGGTCCTCACTTGCAAATCTTTAATCAGACATCTTTTCAGGGGATATGAACTATTCTGCTCATTTCAGTTGAACATACCATCACAGAAGACAGTTGTATACAGTAAGCATGATGCCACTTCCTAAAATATCCAGAACGATTTGTGTTCTGAATTTGAAAAATCACTGATGCAGACAATGTTGGAGTCATTCTCTGATCGTGATGAAGATGACAAATACAAACCTACCAACTCTCTGGCTTTCAAACCATAAAAAAACTGCCCTTCTGAGACAATTTTTTTTTTCTTTTTTAGAATAGATCAAAATGTTACATGTAACATGCACTACGTAACGTGATTTACAAACTAAAATGATAAAGCTCACACCCTCCCCCTGCTTGGTTGCTTGTTCCCTTGAGTGCTCATGCCTAGCTGCTCTCTGAATTTGGCACCACTGAAAAAATTGCTATAAACATGCATCTAGGTGGACTAATGAGAACAAAGTCTGACATTAGTTCTGGAAGCACAGAATGAGTGATGCACCGAAAGGCAGCACATGGATTGCCTTGAGATAATGCGTCGCACATTAACACAGATTGGTGTACATTTCAGATGCATGCAAGACACACACTTACCCTTCCTACTGGTAGCTCATCCATCTCAATTGCTGCTTTAATCCCCAACCCTGCCCCCGCTCCACACTCCGCGATGAGATTGTGTCCACAGGCGTGGCCGATCTGAGGTAGCGCATCATATTCGCAGATCACGCAGACGTGAGCGCCGCCGTCCCTGCCGTAGGTCGCTCTGAAAGCAGTCTCAAGAATGTAGTGTCTGGTGACCTAAATGAAAAGAATGGACATACCAAATCTCACATGGTAATAGTGAATGAAAACAAGCTGGTATTATGATTTTCATGCCTACTTCATCCCTTCTCACTCACCCACAAGTCATCCAATGAACTAAATTACAAGCAATAATTATTATTAGTATTTTTTTTTATGTAGAACGCAGGATGCACATACGGTATCATACAATTAAGCCTAAGCTAATTTCAGACATGATTGTCAAACAAAAACATGTATCACATTGCTTACTTTGCTACTAATAAAATGGTGATGCAACTCAAGTCTCTGCTTCAAATATACACGCTACAATATGAAACAACCCCCCCCCCCCTTCCCCCCACACACACAAATCCTTCTTTATCAGTCCAAGGATATTCTTTCAAATCAGTACATATTCATCCAAAGAGACCACATACCAGGTGAGAACCTGCAAACCCTGGCCCACTATAGTTGAACTGGATCAGGGGTTAATCAAACTCACATCTCCTTTGAGTCCTTGCTTCCAAGAGAAATGGTCCTAGATTGTTCAAGCTTGGCCTGCAAAAGGGATTAGATTGTTATATTGATCATTGAAATCATGCAGGGCTTGTTACCTCAAATCCTTCCCTCTCCAGGAGATCTGTGAGGACCTGGTGGGCATGGTGCTCCTCATAGCACAGCTCAGGATGAGACCAGATCTCCTGGCTGAGCTTGTCCAGATCCTGGGCCAATTCATCGATCCTCTCTTTGGCCCTCTCCTTTCTCCTTCCCCAGTCTGGAGGTACAACAGCAGACTTCTGCATTAGGGCCTACTATGGAAATGATAACAGAAAACATACACTGAAGAACTAAATTTTGTTTATCACTAACTACCGAAAATAAGAAGTGACTTCCAGAGTCAGAGAACGAACAGCATTTCAATTTTCATACAGGCATTTAGCGAATACAGCATTTGATGTACAAGCATATATAAATTTACTAATTATATTTATAAAATGCTATTGCTATAAAAATTCATTGCACGATAAAGAGCTAGTCGCCTCAACAAACACAACATCGTCCTGTGATGTGAGTACCGAGTCATGGACCCGGGTCATGGATCATCACACTTACACGTATGACCATACATGGTCGGATCAGACAAGTTGTGGGACCAGACTAAAAATTTACTTCCACAAACACAATAAAATCCCATAAAATAAGCATAAAATACAATGGCTTTTGAATAAATATTTTATACCAATTTTTGAGGTAACTTCTCTAAAGCAGAATTTGGCGATTTGTTTCATGATTAGTCAACCAGAAGAAGCGCGCAATATTCTATCACACGTGCGATGTGAAACTTGTGCGCGTGTTTGAGTCAGAAACAACAAACTTCAGTGTTAATCCATTCCCATAGACAATACACGCAGGATGGGAGCTGGCTACAACGTTCAAAATATATTTGCAAGGGTTTCAGTTAAGTTCTCTAATTACGACAAAAATTGATTTTGTTCGCTTTGCTTTGGAAGAACTGTTAAGTATCATATTCAGAACCTCATCATTGTGTATTGGAATATTTTTATTGAGAATGGCAATGTGAAAAATTCATCTAACCAAAATCTCAACTTCTTAAGACAGTGTCCAGGTACACAACCCCCCATCGTGGATCATACTTACGGCTGCGTATTGATGACCAAGGCAAGGGCAAAGGCAGAGCGAACTAAAGTCTAAGTAACGTTAGCTGTGCGATCGACGTATTCCGACAAGTGACAACTGTACAAAAAAAGTTGAGAAAGTAGGCCTACACTAGTCACTAGATTCTACTATTATTAACGTTAATGTACTAGCGCCACGGAATTTCGGTCTAGGCTGCGTATCTACTATTACCTGATTAGATACTCTACTGTTATTTGTACACAATTCTTCAGCTACAGCTATATGGAAGGCTTACCACGGATCGACTTTGTCTCAGACTTTGGTGTGTAGGGCACGTCTATCCCGAGGCCGTCTATGAAGCATCATCAAGCCGTAACTGCCGGGCGCGGGCGGCTCGACCCTGCTGATGGCGAGCTATACTAGTGTCTAACTATTAGTTGTAGTACATGTACCGTATCATCATGTGGGGGCGTATACTCGGGCTTGGGCACCTGGCTTGGGGTTTGATTATCACGCAAGTCAATGGGGCAAGTATGGTTGCGTTGAGGCGCAAAAAGAAGAGGGGAAACTTTCACCTGGTCGAGGCAATGAAGCAACAAAGTACACGCGCAAGATATCAATCAGGAATATCAGGGATATGGAAAGAGATCTCTTTCCACCTCCCTGAGAGTATCGAGTTTCCAGGGTGAATTGAACACTGATTCCGTTTAGCATGTATAAGTAGTGCAGAGACATAAAATTGTATTATCATATGCCATATGGTCCGATCACTAGAATAAAGCAAGGAGCTAAAAGTGGGAAATATATTCCCACTTTAGAGAGTGAAAATTGCATGTTATGCCATTAACGATGATTTAGAGTGTGGTACTTTAAAAGAATGTACATGTCTACGTCCTATGGTATAAGAGGAAAGTTATGTAACGAAATATAATTCATACTGCGTGTGTGTATGTGTATGTGTGTGTGTCTTTGTGTTTGTTTTAATTGTCTGTGGTATAATAATCATGTGTTATTTCTATATCAATCTGTTTTAGGAATACTCAGTAGTCTGCTGTAACCTGAGAACTGCCGGGTAACATAAAAAACATATAAAGAGAGATCATTACGAAATTGACTCAGCGTTGATTGTGAGGTGAAGAAAGCCAGGAAGTATCGTATGATCACAAGGTATCAGATTCCCTTACCCCATTACCTCAAGCTCTTAATTTGTTTTTGTTTGAAAAGTATCGGTTCCGAAGCATGAAAAAAAAAAGAAAAAATATTTTCATGCAATTCATTTACAAATAAAACAACAACAACAACAACAACAACAACAACAACAACAACAACAACAACAACAACAACAACAACAAGAAGAAGCAAACAAAAAATTAAAGACGCGAAGTGACATCCTTCTGGTCCCATTCGGATTTCACAGAGATGATTTTCCTAGCATCTCCGTAGAGAGGTTATGTTCTGAAGTTAATAATCACGTCGTCTGTGGAGCGATATAATTATGCATTGTCTGAGTAGATATTTTGCTTTAAGCCGTGTAAGCTACAATAGCGTTACCTATGATAAACTGCTGCATTAATTGTACAAGTTTTGTCTATGATTCCTGTGTGACATGACAAGCTTGCAAAGTGCACCAATCGTTCTTTGTAACAATGTGCATCGATCTGTAGGCGAATATGATGCGTTAGTAGGTGTCGTTTTAATTTTTGTTGTGCCGTTTTCCTTTATCATGTGCGCTGTACCGGTTTGATTGCTTGAGCTAACATTTATTTGCATATTCTAGTTAAAAACTTCTTTCACCTTTCCGCTTTTTGAGAACCGGCTTTTTGGTGTTGTAATATTATTTCTTGATGCCATTGTGATCAAACTTCCGGATCTGTTGTACTCGATATTATGTGTAACGTTTCACATTGGTATCATTATTTCCTTTGTGCCATTTTTTTTTAAATTGAAACTACACATTTTGTATTTCCTTTGAATTGTTTGTTTATTGATGAATTAAATCAAAATTGATATCAAAATATAAAGATGGAAACAATACGCGCCTGGTTGTGAACCCTCTCCGCGTGTAGGTAGAAAGTCGACTACTCCCCTCCCCTTTTCTAGTTTTATATCTCGTATTACAAACAAACAGACACACAGACAAACAAACAAAAATACAACATGTCAGGCAAGGGAAATTATGACTATATGCTGCTTGCATTGGAAAAGTGTGCATTCAAATAAGACCAATCACATAGATATTCATTAATATCGTGTACGATTAACACAGAGGCCGGGAATCGCCTGTGTGCTGTCTGCAATGTTGATGTATGCTGTACAGAGTAGTTTGAAAAGTTTGCCAATTCTCGCAACAAAACTGGCGAAGCAGGAACTTGACATCACACATCGGAAAGATGTTAACTCTACTTTCAGGGTTCATTAGCTTGTGTTGATTGATTAAGACAATGTCTGCAATACACGCTACATACAAAACTAATTGTACACCAGCATGCCACACCTGGGAAGATGATAGACAATGGCTAGCTAAATAGTTTGCTGTTGATTACCGTAATCAGACATGGTTAATTGCCTCACAATGTTCCTTAAACTGTCCGTTGTTTAGGACATAAACGCAGGACTGTCCAAAGGGATCCCATTGTTCAACACACAATACACCAGGATCCAATCAACGGACACGTATTCATATACCATTAAGTGAGCTTATACATTCTGAAGGGTGAATGGCCTATATTCCACGTTACCACCCCCCCCCCCCCCCTATAAACCGCAGCAAGGCTTTACAGGTAGGAAGAATAAATCGACATTGGATTAAGGACCACACCTGGAAGAACTCTTCATTAATGCTGAAAGAAAATATTTGGCAGTTAATGGGCAGCTCCTTAGTTGTACCGTGATCATGCAAATTATGCCACTCAGACTTACGCCTTACTGTTACTTCTGTCAAAATATCCAAGATTAAGTACACAGCTTCATAAAAATATGACATTTTCTGAAGAAAAAAAAAATGATGGGCATCTGCGATACATTTCACAGTTGATTTCATTGTTAAAGTATACTTCAGTTGCCAGGCGAAAACGGCCACGAACTAGCAGGACCTCCTCGGCCCTGGGTCATCTTAATGTTCACCTTATTTGCGGTTTATTTATTTGTTTGCAGATGCACATGTTTTATGAATGCCCTGTCACCTGGCGTATCCCTTGTTCTCAAAGAGGGAACTTTCAAAGTAGTTCATCTTAAAGCTCCGCAGATTATGAGAATGAGAACTGGTTCTTAATGACGAAAATTCCATCTTGTAACTTGCATCGTGCCCAGTTAATATCTAACCCATAACTTCTGCGTGATGTCTATTTCGTCAAAATGATAGAGCAATGAGTGTTCGACTCACCGACCATACAGTCCTGTGTTACAGGCATACATTAAAACAGCATGGCCTGTATTCTCTTCCTTTTTCTTTCTTTCATCTGTACTTCTTATTTTGTCTTCATACCTTGTCTCAAGTGCTGATGCTACGTATAACGAGAATGTATTCTCTTTCACGTGATGGTTGGACTCCATTTAAAACGCTTATACATTGCTGAAACGGCTGTCGAACCCAAATGTGGGAAACAAACAGAACTATAACAACAACGACAACATACAACTCTTTTGTTTGTTTGTCTGTTCCAAACATGTAAATCTTTTGCTCTTTGAGGGTGGCATGTAGAATTATTCTATATGAGGTGAAAAATAACAGGAAAGAGTCAAATCAGGGAACAACTCGTTTATTCAACTACCGACATGACCTACAGACATTTTATGATTGTGATAGTTTTGACTACAAAATGTCATACGATGCTATTACGAACCTGTGCATCGCATACCACCCACATGCATTGTTGGATCATGATTGCAATTACTGTTATAGTTTCTACCAGTTGAAGACAGTAATATGCAAGTATGAAAGAATGTATCAAACCAAATGAAACAACATGACTTGTTTGTCATGAGGAAATCAGATACTTAACTATTCTGATTTTTACTCATGAAAGAATTGTCCATCATCATTTTGCAGCTATCACTTACTCAAGATTAAAACATTCATCTCTAGAAGTTTTTAATATTCAATTCTGTAAGTCATGAATATAGTCTCGGAGAATTACTATTTGGAAGCTGTCTGCTTCCTACTACTGTGATCTAAACATGTGACCCGAAGTGATATACACGTATAGCTCTTGGAGAATTTCGTCTTAAAAATATTTTATTAAGCAACTACCTGTCTATCAACTTGTATGTAAACATATTGACATTGTGCAATATATCTCTCTGTTATGCGTTTATAGAGTACCTAATTTCGTTTGGCAACATTCAATCGATTCAAATCATTTCCTTTTCTCCTTCCGCAATAATTGTACGTGTGAGGGTGATTTTTATTTGCTGTAATAAGCCATTTCCCCAGAAGTATTTTCTTGGGAAATAAACATGAGATTCAAAATTTGAGAAGTTGTGCAATATACCTACCGAGAAATGTTATCGGGTTTTGTCACAATTTTAACTCTGTCGCCATGTAAGCGTAACAAAAATACGGGCTGATCTGTTTATCGTTGTCAGGGAGACGTGTGTACATGAAAAAATCAGACAGAAACACATTCGAAATTAGATGATTTAAAGCTACTTAGTAGGAGAGGGGGGAATAATAGAAGATGGTTTCAGGTGAGCTAGGTGTCAGTTACGTAATTCCTTGATACACCTACACCTTAACACCCACGGACAAATTGAAAGCAAAACCCGGATACAGCAGCAGCAACAATACTACAAGGCCCGGCTGCACTTCTTTTGTATTAAACCAAAGCAACAATGAACGTCCAATCCACGCTCGCTTCTAAGAGGGCACCCGCTGATTGGCTAGCCAATCAGCGAAGAGCAGTGTCTTCTTTATGTTGTCACCCTCGGAGAGACCTCTTATAAATGGGACCGAGAAGGAGAGTTCTAATCACAATTCTAACCTAGGGAAACTTTGGAGAATAATTAGCAGTCCTTCTCGAATCAACACATTAGTAGCTTCACATCCACGATGGACAAACCAGTCTTTCTGATCACCTTGCTTACCCTGTGTAGGTTGTGGACATCAATTACCGTGGCGAAAGCTTCAACAGATTCAATCCAGAGCGACGTTGACATCCAAGATTTTCTCACGACGACGGCACAGCCATCCGGATCACCCATGGTAGTTGTTGAAGATGGCATCGAACTGTCAGAAGTGACGAAACTCAAAGTAAGCCTCACAACTTGCTACAAAAGTTTGATTTTTAATGATGATCCATTGATTTATATACATGTAGAGTCAACTCCTATAATGCGTTCAAAAACTAACGATGCTAGTTATACTGAACTCCTATGTATGGCATCATAGACTTCGTAAAGTTATCCATTTTCATTATTACATTCTAATTCGTATGTTTGATTAAGCGGTCGAAAGACTTTGGTCCAAAGATTTCTCGTTTAGAGCTTTCATATTCGTTGTTAGGCAAAGATCAGTATCAAAATCATGTACTTTTAAAATGGGCATCGCACTAGTTTATCCTGGATGTTCCTTTTATGAACTTGTTTCCCCGTGTGAATGAGCTGGGGACAAGTTGAGACGAAGGTGAATAACCATTGCCGAAAACATACTTAGTATGCGCAATCATGTAACAGAATGCGCATGTAACAGAATGCGAAGTCTGCTGCGACATAATTACATTTGAACGACAAAAAACGATTTTGAATGATGATAATTCAATTCCTGTGCGTATTTGACTAAAATTCATGATTATTAAATGAAACTGTATATGACAAGGCAATGATATTGATCTTGAAAACCAATATTATCATTCCATGAGAATGTTAAACAAATGTCGTTTTCTTAAGTCTTGGTTATCTGTATATTGCCGATATCAGGACATTACTATCAAAGAATACGAGTTTGCAAATTGGCAATCAAACCACAATCCATCAATGTATTGAGTAATCGAAGCTAGAGTGTAGAAAATTTTAGAATATCGGTTTTTATTGTTCTGTCATTTTCTTGTTTCTTTCTCTCCCCAAAGGGTCAACTTGAGCAGTTCGGCTATCTGCCACCAGGCTCCTCCTTCAACCCAAGTACCGGAGTCAATCTGACCAAGGTTCTGATGGACTTCCAGAGGAACGCTAGTATTCCTCAAACAGGTGAGGTCACTCACTATTATCTCGTCTTAATCCAGCATAGCTTTTGGTATGTTATAGTTGGCACTTGGAAAACCAAGCCAAACACTTTGTTTTTTTCTTCCTGTTTCTTTAATCCACAGAGAGTTTACAACATTTTGGTTTTTATATTATATCCCACATCCGTTTTAGGGACAAGGGCAAGTGTATAAGCGTGTACCATCGTTTGTACCTTAAAATGAGTGCAAAAAGGATTCGATTTCGAAGTATCTGTACAAAACTGAAAATAATGACCCATCTGTCTGGAGTCCCCCCCCCCCCCCCCCGAAAATGTACATCATCTCCTCATTTTATATACCACCTACATGTATATAGGTGTCATTACTCTTTAAACGCCATGCGTTGTACACAATAAGTTGGTATTAAAACTATTTACTTAATCTTTTGTTCTTCTTTGTCGTTGACAGGCATTCTTGATAATGCAACAGTCGAGATTCTGAACACACCTCGCTGCGGAGTGCCTGACGTGCTTCCCTTTGTGGCTGCTAGAACCAAGTGGCTCAACAGTCGGGTGACATACCGCTTTGGCGCCCTCACCGCCGATATCCCATCGTCATCCCAGGTGAAGAGCGAGATAAGACGAGCTTTCCAGGTAAGACAATGATATCAACTTTGGGGCAGTTGGGCGTTTTATGGATTTCGCTGTTTGAATTCCAATCGAGTTAATCTATCCCAAACATTTCTTTTATTTCGATGAAAATGGTATGCTAAGATGTGCGATACGTTTTTCGGGCTTACGATGAGTAATGATATGAAAACCCCTTCTAAAGTCAGACTGTATGTTTAAATCTCCCTTTCATGCTTGTCGAAACAACAAAGCAAAGATCACTCCTCCTTGGTCCCTTGATGTATCTTGATAAAGTATCATGCAATCAACAAACAGTTACTGAGTTAGTTTGCACACTATTGCTTCAGTATCGAATATGTACATATGTCTGTTTAAAATCGAATTTCCTTGGCGTTTATTGCTTCACAGGTCTGGGAAGATGTGTCAGGCTTACGCTTCCAGGAAGTCATCGGTCCTGGTTCAGTCGATATCCAGATCTTGTTCGGCAGCTACGAGCACGGCGATGGTATCCGGTTTGACGGTCGTGGTGGTGTACTCGCTCACGCCTTCCTTCCCCGAAACGGAGACGCTCATTTCGACGAGTCTGAAACATGGACTATGAATACATACTCAGGTGAGTCACTCAGCAAGGAAAATGTCGTGATCAATGTTTTTTTTTTTTTTTTGATTTCGACAATGTGAACTCACTCGTTTTCTCTGAGCTGCTTTTTGCCCAAAACATGATTATCTGTTATTTTCTTGTTTCCTTGTTCACTCCGATTTCAAATCATAAACTCATAAGTAGGCCTACATTTGATGCAATTCACTATACTGCCTTCAAATCCTCTAGTGCTAATTGATATTTTCTCTATCAATCAGGTACCAACCTGTTCCAAGTTGCCGCCCATGAGTTTGGACACAGTCTTGGGTTGTATCATTCGGACGTGTCATCTGCCCTCATGTACCCCTACTATCGTGGTTACCAGCCCAATTTTCGTCTCGATCGGGATGACATCCTCGGAATTCAAAGTCTGTATGGACGTGAGTATCTTTAATCTTAATCTTTCTTACCCCGTATTAGTGATATGAATGAAAGTATGTATGAATACACAAATGCACCTATAGATCTATGCACAAGGCAAACGAGGTTATCAATATCAAATACGGAAGATTTTTCTTTTTCCTTTTTTTTTCTGAAAGGTAATTTATTAATGCTTGGTTTTGACCATGCATTCCTACGATGCTTACATTCTTCTTTCTCTTTCTGTTTAATCATCAGCGAACACTGGCTCTGGGCGACCAACAACCACGACAACCCGTCGACCGACGACCACGGTATCGACCACCACGACACGCCAGCCACCCACGAGCCCGCCTCCTCCCAGGTCAGCTTGCAGCGGCTCTTTCCAATCCGTCATTCGGGATGTCAGGGGCCGAGTCTTTGCTATCAGTGGTGAGTAAAGCACGCCCTCTTTGAGTAAACTTGTCATGTTTTTACATATCTTCCTCACTGATAATCTTGTCATGACCTTACCTGATCTCACGAGCGTCATGATCAAGCAATGCATGCTGGTATAAGTTTTTAGCATCTAATAGCAATTGTGTCAATAGTTCACTTTAATAGTTTATTCAGTTCCATTAGAAAAATATATGATACAAAGCGGTACTTTCACTTTCATCCAATTTGATTTTCATAGTGATTAATCTTTGTGATTTGTGACCTACTATTATACCTATGAATTATTTTGTTTTGTGTGTATTCCCTTTAATAGGACCCTACTACTGGCGACTCGACGAATCGACAGCAACGTGGGGACGAGTCGACGCCAGATTTGGCACCAATTTCCCCTCAGCTCTTGACGCCAGCTTCCAAGATGGCATCTTCTCATATTTTTTCAACGTAAGTTGCTTGACTCTGTTGCATCTGTAAGCAGTTTTGCGACCACAAATTATTATCGTTGTACTACTCCGCCGCCGTTGACGGCGGCGTTATGCGAGTTTACAACAATTTTTTTTTTCTTAAAGGAAGGGGAGTAATATTTTGATTTGCTTTGTGGTAAACATAATGCTAATCCACATAGTGTGTAATTGTAAAGTAACTTGGAAAGAATGTATGTATATACATGTGTTTGCTGGTGACTCTATGTCTGTGTGTTCATGTATTTGTGCGGATACGCCTATGTAAGATCGCATAACTTTCACTGAATTGTAACCAGATTAACTGTTATATCTTTTATCATGGTTATAGACCATTCCTAATTTGTAAATTATGTAAATTTGAATAAAAATCATCATTAAACTTAATGTTATTGAATAGTAAATTTGTTCTTGACACCATATGCCCGCTACTGGAAATTAATTTCCGTATTGTCTTCTGATCTCGTTGGCAGGATTGCTTCGTGTATCGTCAGACAGTCGCCAATCATAACCAGCCGCCTTTCCCGACGAACCGAAGATGGGTCGGCCTTCCTTGCAACATCGATGCCGCCTACCAGTCAGGAAATGGCGACAAATACTTCTTCAAAGGTGAGCTGCGTTTTAGTGTACTGCTCTACTCATATTATCGTACGTTTCCCCCTGACAAATAACCAATCACATTCAAGTTTAAAAAGTCTTTTTCATTCTGGTCACTGGAATCTACGTGGAACCAGAAATACTCTTACGACTCTTATGGTACGACTTTTGTAGAACTTTGGAATGGTGGATAAGACTGGCTATACTTTAAAAATGAGGTCCCGAATGCTTACGTGCTTCGATAAGTTCCTCCTTGTACGGTGTTCCTCTACAGTCTAGATCCACGTGGTATGATTCATGTATCGAAATTAACAAACTCGATTTCGTCTGTCTTTATTATTGATATTTTGCTTAATACCATTTTCATCTTTGTGAATGTACTACATTATAATCGGATTATCATTTAATCAATGTTGCACAGCCACTTCCTACCTAATGATAACAATTTGAATCATGATTTAATCAGACCCAAGGTACTTGAATATTCAATATTAATTCATTCTTATTTTCCATTCCATTGTCTGCACGAACAGGGAGCTTTGCCTACAAGTTTAGCAGCACCAACAGCTTACTACGAAGGGCTCGCATTACGAATATGTTCGGCAATGTACCTGTCGCGCTACGGAGCGGCGTCGAAGCAGCAAGCTTGTTCGCCGACGGCTTCGTCTACTTCTTCCAAGAAGATCGCTACTACAAGATGAACGACGCCACCATGTGGTTCGAACCAGGTTCCTCTGACGTCATCAGCAATCTTCTGCCTCAGTGTCGGAATCTTAATCTCGACAGCCAATCAGACTGCTCTTCACACTCGCATCAACACGAGCCTGGTTGTGGTTGTTCGTGAGAATCCCAGTCTGAATAACGGACTTTTATGATAATGTTAACGTCATGTCCTGCAGCATTATTGATCTGCATTAAGAAACCAGTAAACTCAATTTGTAAAGAAGACCTTTACGTCTCTGTCAATGAAAAATCAAATTAGTATAGAAAGAACTTTGAAATGATGACGAGTATAGGTGTTGTCCTCTGACGCATGCCTAAGGATAAGGTACTTTAGTCTGTATACACATATGACAGGACCAATTAATGTCTGCATCCATCTGAATGCTAATAAGTCACATGTTGTGATACACGATTGATAAACTTGTAGCATTTTTTTGCAACATCAACGTAACTGTATGCTAATGTATAGAACTTTTACAAAGAAAGGTAAAATAATTTGCAGAACATTGTTGTTAAAAAGTGCTAAAATATTCAATGCGATGGATATTAAGCATAGATAAAACTTTGTTTGATACTAGTACAGTAAAGCAAACCAAATACTGTTGTGATAATAACAATAATAAGGTTTCTCAAGGAGGATGAAGAATCAGGAAATTTGATGCATTTGATTTATACTATTGATGTGATGTCATTAAAGAGACTTAAGTAGACATCTGTGTTCTCGTATTCATATTTCAGGCGTTTTTAACTGTGACGGGTTTGTGTGTGTTGTTAAAATGTAGCAGTAGCATTTAAGTATAAGGATACATAAAAACACACGCACACACACACACACACACACACATAAAGTTCTGACAGCTCGAAGCCGGGAACGGTAAACATGAAAATGGCCCAAAAATGCAATGTGTGTGTACATGCTGCTGTGTTTCGTGTAAATTGGGAAACTTGTACATGTCCGGAGTTTCCAGCAGATACAAAGGGTATCCCTTTCAGATCACTCGCAACTGCTCTGCCAAGGGGTCTTGCTTACAACACTTACAAAATTACTTTTATTGTTATTATTATTAATGGTATCTTTATTCAACAAATCATTGATCGCAGCCAGAGGCTGAATTACAAATGATTTTACAAAAATGAAAAATATACATATGCAGTATTACATAAACATAAAAATGTAAACTTACATAATCTAGATAACATGTAGGCTCATACAAAACAAAAACAATAAAAAAACCTCAGGCACTGCATACATATTAGCGAAATAATGAAAGTTTAGGTTGACCTTGACCTTTGACCCTAAAGTTTCCAAGACAATCACTGCCAATCAGTACATGCATAGTCACTTAGTGCTATGAATGTACCTTGAACCTTTTCCGAGATATGAAGAAAAAAAAAAAGGAATTTTAACATTTTCACTTGACGATTGATCTTTGACCTTTGACCTCATGACCAGAAATATTCTCTCTCTCTCTCTCTCTCTCAAAAAAAAAATCCTTATTAGGTAATACAAATACATATCAAACTTTAAAACATACCCTCAGGCATTTCGAAATACCCTCGTAAAAACACAATCTTTATACAGACATGGTAACTAAGCGGGAGCACAAAAAAAGCACAAATAAATTAAGTAAAGGCTGGAATTCATTTTTTTTTAAATTTTGAATCTTAATCTCCATTATAAACGTCATCTTCTATTCAATAAAAAGATAATCATTCCTTGAGTCTTTTTAATCAGTAGTGATTCGGTCTCAATGATGATAGCATTGCCGTGGATTTGGCTTCATATTATCCAGATATCTAGTTTAAAACTATTTTCTCTTGCATCTCAAACATTTAGCATACAATGCAGTGCGACCAAGTAATGCATTATAGAGAATAAGTAGTATTTCTATTGCTTTCGCTTTTCCTAATCCGTAATGTCAATGTTATCTTTAACATCTGTTTGTATTAGCATCTCAATTCAAAACTACATCATTGTAACTTTCCTAAATACATCTGTTTTCATAAAGTGTGTGCAAAAATTGTTGGTTTTTATATTTCAGTGCCTATCTTTATCGTCACATGATATGTAGTTCAATTCAACAGTCACTTATTTTCATCCAAAAAAAGAGTGAAACAGTAATCAAAGCATATACATTCCTGAAATCATACTGTTTTATCAATTTGTAAGAGATACATAATACAGTGTGTATCGTAACGTAGACATATACAGTATAATACAGTAATGATAATATATGCAATTAAGTAAAATAACCAAGAACAATAATAATATATGCAATTAAGTGAAATAACCACGAACAGTAATGCATAGGCCCTACTTTGCCAGGTTGACAGAAAAGAAAGTGCAACGATGGGAAAAAAGTGGTCCACTGAAAAGCAGGGCTTGTAAAACATGGATCGCTCAAAACGTAAAATGAAACTCTGATGCAGGTATGAAAAAAAGTCATTATTACGAACAGTTTTTGTTTTAAAGCAAAAGAAAATACTAAGTCAGACTAAGCTTACAGTGCTACAACCTGCAGGCACTATTAATTAAATCGTATGTATACACAGAAAATATGGCGAAAGAAAACAACAAAAACAACGAACAGAGTAGTCATGTACATACACACGCACTTGCTCACACAAACATGCATACATACACAAAAGACGCGACGTCTCACAAGAGAGCACAATGACATTACAAAAAAAAAAAAACCAAACAGAAGCACAATTAGAGAGAGGACAGAAGACGGGAGGAGGAGCAGCGAAGAACGTAGAGGTCTCTAATCTATATAGTAGAATACGTGCGCCACTGCACCGTCGGAAAAAGTAAAAGCACGAATGTTACTACATAAGAAGTTATCTATATAACGTTATGCCGATAACAAATGTGTTTTTCTTAGTTTGTATTTAAACGTCATGAGTTTAGAAGATCTTTTGAACTGACGTCTGTACAGCTATTCCAAAGTTTGGATCCAGCATATAAACAAGTGCATTTTAGGTATGTAGCCTACTGTCAGTCTCCGCAAGGAAATTCATTGGATCGTCGCGTGGGATAATTCGGTATCTTCGCATGACTATGAAATAAATCGTGAAATATGTCGGAAAGGTGATTACTGTTAAAATTAATCATAAAATGGCCAAGTTAAAGTAGAAATCTTTGGTTTTCAAATTTGTATGAACGAAAGAAAAAAGATCATCACACCAAAGAGACGTGTTTGGGATTGGAGGTAAAAAATAAAAATCATGACAAATTCTACACAGGTTTATTTGAGTTAAGATTGTAATCAAATTTTTGTGCCAGAGTATTCTATTCATTTGATATATAACCTTCAAAGGGACTTGAAGTGTATCGGACCTGATCGGGCACTGTGTCTTACTGTTTCATAAAAGTTCATTACCATTCAAAGAGAACAAAAATTCAAAGAACTTCCCACCTAGAGCGAGACACAGAAGCTACGTGGGAAGACAGACCTGAAAGACAGAGAGAAACCAACAATGATGTAGGCCTACACAAACATGAAACACGCAAACTTGTAACACACACAACTCACGGAAGATATCATGGGCACTGATTACACATAATTGATGACGTTACGGTGGGTGCACGCGCATACAGTGTCTGTACTGAGAAAACAATGCGAGACATGAACAATGCTTCCAAATGCCGTGTAGGTACCAAGGAATTACATGGTAGTCAAAAATTATAGAAGAATAAAATCAGATGCCGAAGTCAATGGATATTCAAAGTAATCTATGCGCAAGGTGTTATATTGTCTATGATGCATTTTCTTCTTGGTAGGATAAGTAAGAATGAATATGGTTGCCAAAGGCGATTCCTACAGGACTTAGAAAGACCGGTGACATTTCTTTTCATTCAAAAGAGGAACTTGTATTATGCTATACTTACAACGTTATCTAGAAATGAAGTATCAATAAAAGGAATAAAAGTTTCTAGTATGATTTCTTAGTAAAAGTCATCTGTCAATATTTCGTTTTCTCGATGGCGTGTTGAAAGAATGCTATTTCTGAATCTCCGTTGAATGGCAGAAAGTCGCCGAAGAGAGAGTAGCTGATGTTTTCTCTGAAAACTTCTTTCAGCAGGTCCCCAAATTTGTGCACGTGCAGTGGTGTTAGATGCACAGTCACCCTATTGGTGATGAACAAAACGGGATATTGAAATATCGTTACAACGCATATGTGTCACGCAGATTAATTAGGAGACTGATGTATAGCTCATACACTGACGGGTAAATGCTTTCATTATTATGTTTGTTCATTATTTTGTCCCCATCCCAGTTAAAGCAAGGTTTTGGACGAACCCGCCTTGTAAACCTCCTTGGCTAAAGCCACAAATGGTAATCCACACCAATTAATTTGTTAGGCGACAATTCATGCACCTCCTCTGTAGATAGCTGAGAAAACTATTGTCTCCAGTCAGACATCCCTGTGAATAATGCTAGAAATAATGCGTACATTTCCAAAGGTGAGCTCGCAGGGGCAACGGAACGGGCGGGGGACGCTGTAGCCCCCAACAATTCAAAACCCTGAAAAAAAGGGTATATTAAATTTAAGTTTAAAGGGTAAAATCAATTGTAAAAATTACAACAAATCCTATGAATCTCCAGGGGTTCCGCCAGGAGATTCTTCCAGCGGAGGAGTGGCGGTGGAGCTTTGAACCATCGACCCATTGATTGATTGACTGATTTTATTTTCCGTAAAAAACAACAACGGCTGGATGGCCCATATTCAGCGATGCCAACATGGCATCGCTGTTCTTCCATTGGGTGCAGAACATGGAAGTTATACAAATACAATGTGAAATTGTGAAATACATAACTTGTAAACATGGAGATATTTGAAATACATAACTTGTAAACATGGAGATATTTGAAATACATAACTTGTAAACATGGAGATATTTGAAATACATAAATTGAGAGAAAGAAAAAACAACATCGCATATTACAGCTGATACAAGCAAAATTTATAACAAAAGAAAAGGATACAAAGGAAACGGAAGGGGAAAAATAATAAAAAATCATAACTTATAATAACCTGTACTAATTCAAATAATTCAGTAATAACTCTTTTTCATCAACAAAAAAAAAATAAATAAATCAACGGGGCAGTGACCTTAAACATACTTATTTGACAAAATAAGTATGTTTAAGGTCACTTTAAACATACTTATTTGACAAACATACTTTTTGACCCATGACTATCTCCTCGGACATCGGCCCACAACACTTTTTTTTTTGTTTTTCAATGATATTTTATTGATTTCATTCAAATTAATCATAAATCAACCCATTCTGGGTGTAACATGAACATAAGAACGGTACAAATGCCATTCGAAAGACAAATCCATTGCCAACTTATACTGCCCATCATCTCCCTGAAAACATAACTCGATTATAAATCAATCCTACTGACCATTTCTTCACGAGAAAGTATTGACATGTACCAAAAAAAAATGTATATATATATATATATATGTATCTTTGACTATGGTATACTTATACTGCCAATCATCTCTCTTCAACATAACAACTCGATTATAAATCGAGTATGTAAGGGTATATATATACAATGGTATATACATAAAAAAGCAACAAAAATACGTTATACAAACTAGAATGAAATCATTTCATTGAAATCAAATCCCCATCCCCCACCAACCCCGATGCACTCAAACCTATCCCACACCCCCACCACAACCCCAAACACATACATCCACAACCACCACACACATACACCCCAAACACCAACACACATACACACCAACACCAAAAACGCACATACACACATACACCCCACACACAAAACACACCCGAAGCGATACCACCTTTCTTCCTAATAAAAACGACTTCCAAATTCAGAAACATTTTCCCATTTCAGCAAATGTAATCCCAACTTATTTCTTTTTATAGCAATTTCTTTTTCTTCATCCCGAAAACTTATTATTCTTTTACAAATTTCCTCCAAAGTAGGAATTTTTCCCTCCGACCTAGATCTAAAAATGATATATTTCAAAATAAAAATTATTGTATTATAAAATTTTACTTTTGGATCCCTTCCCGTAACACCAAAATGAACGTCTCTCCACTCTTTATTTCGAAGATCTGCCATCTCAAACCTATCTATCACTTCCTGCCACAAATTCTTAACATACACACAATCCCAAAATAAATGTTTATATGTTTCTACCGATTGCTCACAAAAAGAACACCGGTTATTTGCAACGAAACCAAACTCAAAAAGATTTTCCTTTGTATAAACAACTCCATGTAATAATTTATACTGAAATTCCCTAAGTTTTGTTAGAAGTGTTGTCATTCTTGGTCTTAAAAATATATGTGTAATTTCCTTTTTCGAAAACAAATAATCATTTTGGCCATCTTTCATTCGTAAAACATACAATTGCTGTAAATTGTAACAAAGAGTTCATACACCTTTCTAAACAACTTTCAATAAAATTACATTCTCAAAAATTTTTAAAAAAATATTATATTCCTCTTTATCAACAGAATAAAAATCATATATATTTCCCTCAAATTTCTGGCTTCTTACAACAACCTCCCCTATTTCCCAAACTTTAACTATATTTTCACTATCTAATCCTAACCTGTGAAAATATACTGCTGATCTCATACGATCTTTTTCCATAATTTGCTTCACTAAATAAATATTCTTCCTGTATAAATTTTCACAAAATATCATTTTCCCTTTACACAAATAATCCTTATTATTAAAAAAGATTGGATTAATCTTGCCTTCTTGATAATTCCGGTTATTCTCCATTTCTTGCCATGCCCTCAAAATTTCTAAATAAAACAATGGTACATTAAACTTTAGAAATCGTATATCATAATTGCACAAAAATATGAATCTTCCTCCCGCAGTCCTAAAAATATAATCAAAGAAAAGTTTCCATCCCATGAGCTTCTCACCATATAACAATCGCTTCAACCACATAATTCGTTGACTCTTAACAAACAATTCAAAATTTGTCATTCTAAGACCGCCCTCACTATAATCCTGATAACAAATAACCCTTTTAATTCGATCTTTACCATTCCATATAAATTCAAAACAAATTTTATTGATATCTGCCACTACCCACTTTGGAACCTCTATTGATGAAGATACATAATATGATTTAGACAGAGCATATGTTTTGAGCAAAAATATTTTTCCCATTACAGTCAAATCTCTTTGTCTCCACCATCCCAAAAGTCTTTTAATCTTACTCAGTATCTCTTTATAATTCATTTCTTCTCTGACCTTAATATCCAATGCAAAATACACTCCTAAAATCTTTATTTCAGTTACAACGTTACCCATGGGTAATCTTTCATGTTCTCCCTTTTTCTTCCCTATACTCATTACCTTTGTTTTATCAATATTAACCTTCAAACCACATAATTCATAAAAATCCTTAAATATTTCCTGTATTCTGATAATTGATGACCTATGTCTAACAAATAAAGTCATATCATCAGCATATAAAACTTGTCGAACCTCAAAATTCTCAAACTGAACACCTCTAATCCCATTATCCCTTCTCACCGCCTGCGCCAGAATTTCCATTACCAATAAAAACAAATATGGTGATAATGGGTCGCCTTGCCTCACCCCTCGCTTTATATCAAAATAACCTGTCGAAACACCTCCGTTCATAACACAACTACTTATTCCATTATACATGATTTTCACCCAAGAACAAAACGACTCACCAAACCCAAATAATTCTAACACCTTAAATAAGAATTTGTGCGAAACTGAATCAAACGCTTTTTCAAAATCAACTGCTATCAAATATGCCTCTTCTTCACAATAATTATTACAATAGAAAATCATATCGTCTATCAAACGCAAAGCCTCACCAATATACCTGTTTTCTATATAACCAACTTGATCCAGATGAACAATCTCACACACACACACACACACACACACACACACACAAATTCTCCGGCCTCTGTCTGGAAGTGCTTTTTCTGAAGTGTCTGCTCTTAGTCACCTAGAGCCTGGTCACACATACGCAACTGGTTGCCGACCTCCAGAACCAAACATTACTGGCGACCATCGACAACCATGGTCGGCGACTTGATGAAGACCTCTAGAAATTGGTAGCCGATTTGTTGCTGATGTTCGTTTAGCGCTAGCAACAACGAGGTTAGAGATCAGTCTCGAAGCACAATAAGACATATTGTTTGGGCATGTGAATGAAGCTGCCATCACCTGCATTCGGCTGTGATCTTCCCCGTCCCTCACCTTTGCCCTAACCCTTCGCTGACTCTCCCTTATAGTTATATCGTCGTGTCTTTAGTTCTGCAGGGATAGCTTTTTGTGGTCGGGAAGCGACGCATGAATGAATGTGGATTGCAGCAAACATGTACAGTACTTGGAACGTAGTGGACGCAGACACTCTAGGAAAAAAAGTCTTTCGTAGTAATCATCTTATAATCTGGTCGACATTCAATTTTTAATCGGTCGGCTTCCTGGGGTCGGTTTTAGTCCGCAACTGGTCCATAAACCTACCAAACATCTTCATACAAAGGGAAAATACTCCCGAAGACCATATTATCTAAAGAGGTTAGTGACCTGCAGTCGGCAACCGGTTACCGACCTTTTCACCACCTATACCGCGAACTGGTCGCCGACAACCACTGACAACCAGTAAAAAATGTTGCCAACATCTTAAAAAAAAAAAAAAAAAACTTTTTACAACCTGTGACAACCTATTGGCGACCAGTGATTTCACAGTTGGTATAATACACGGTAGTCGGCGATTGGTCTTTTCTTATAATATGTGTGACCAGGCCGTAAATTTTGTTTCACTGCTATGTACTTGCATTTTGGTCAAAGGCATTTCTTATATTCATAATTATACTTTCTTTTCAGTGAAAGTACTTACGGAGCTACTTTTCCATCATTTTCGCCCATGGGACCGTCCTGGGTGCCAACGATCATATCGAACGTCATCTCGACTAAAGACGGTGAACCATCCTTTTCGACGACATTTGCAGACAGGCTTTTCACGGTGTTAATCTGCAATGTAATAAAGTGCATACATGTATGTATATATATATATATATATATATATATATATATATATATATATATATATATCAATGCAGGACCTACATATAGGGGTGTGCAGGTGCAGTATGTGTTGGTGTAATGATGAGAGTAACTGTACTGGCAGTTGACTCTACGATAACGAAGGTGATTCTGTTACCTCGTGATAAACATTTTTGTTTACTGCAAAGCCGCGGTCAAGAATCGAGTCCATGTTCCTATGGTCTATCAGCAGCAATCCGCCCGGCTTCAGCATGCTCATGAAGTTAGTCACGCACTGACGATACAACGGCAACTTGGGAATCGTGTCAGTCTCACAAAAAATCGAATTGCCGAGACAGAGCACAGCGTCGAAGTTACCGTAACCAGGAAGATCTTCATGTAAGGTGAACCAGTTTGCACGGCGAATATCTGTAAAGTGGGCACAGGGGATCGAAGATTATTGCGTCTAAAATGAGGATATTCGCTATAGAATATGCTACTTTTTCTTGTTAAAGCGAGATAGACTAGACGTGGGTTTAAAAAAAATTGAGGGGGGGGGGGGGGGCGACTTAAAATTGCTACTCAATTATTAACAGAAGTCTTTCCTAGTATTGTAAGCCCCCCCCCCCCCCCCTCGTAGCAAAAATTGAAACCATACAGACATCAATGTTCCTACCCAAACCACAAACCTGCAAACTTTGATCTATCATTCAGGTTCTAGAGAAGAAGTTTCTATATTCATTTACCCTTTTTTCAGATTCTCTCATTCGGGGTTCTGGGGTCCTCCCTCGGTATGGCCCCATTTTAGATCTTATCCTAGTCATTGTTGTTTAATCATGACTTTATTCAAGTTCAAGGAAGTGTTAGAATGACATGTGTACAAAAGAACCAGGTCTACCGTTTCATTCAAAACGAATGGCAGGTTAAGACACGTACATGGGGTACAAAAAACAATATTGGAGTTTACATTACCACAACACAAAATATGCATATCATATCACACATAAACTGTCAAATATTAATCAATCAATCAATCAAATATCAATGCATATACTATTTCTGCGTTACAATAACAACAGTGGTGTAGTTATCTTCCACAATATATAACACATTAGCCTTATTATTATTATCATCATCATCTCATCAAATCTTCACAAACTTAAATCTTTATTTGGCTCTGTGCCCCATACCCCCCCCCCCACCACCTATTAATAATCAAAAGCCATCTTTACAACTATATTATAAACCATTTTCAACATAAAACAAAAATTATATACAGAAAATTCAACATTTTTTTCAATTGCCCATTCGACCATAATATTACAATGTATAACAATAATCTCATCTCACATCATTTGACCTCAGATTCCTCTCCCTTCCCAACAGAAACAAAACACAAAATCTATAAGAAATCCAAGCCAGCCGCAGCGACAAAATAGACATTCACCTACTATCCCCATCTCCTACCTGCGGCTAACCTCTCTCTCTTTTCTGGCATAGAATATCGAAAAAGAGGAGAGTATGGCGAGTTTAGAGAGTGTCTGAAAAAAATCATTCAGACGAATCCTGGAATTTGTTGTTTTCAGAATTCGTTTTAAACGGCATTTGTTACCACGGTCTATTAGGCCCCTTGCTCCGACTTCTATCGCATAGAATGACACTGAGCTTCCCTTACCCTGGATATCCCGCACAATAAAATTGAATTATACTTTTCTACTCTCCTTTGATGTGTATCCTCGAGGTTCATTTCAAAGGGAACAGTTAGTTCGACAATCGTGATATTTTGTTCTTCTTCCCTTAAAGGTAGGGAATCCCATTTGCATGCCTTAAATGAAGAGTTGTATAAATACAGTGGTATGTTGAAGAGAGTATTATTTTAGAAACTCCCATAAAGTATTGAAAGTGGAAGGTAACATTTAGTACATTTTTGTTGACCGTTAGATTTTGAATTGAATTTTTTTCGGGGCTCACCGTAAATTTCAGTACATTACTAGGCTACCTTTGCAGACCCACGCACTGCATGTGTGTCCATCATGTATATTTTGTGAAGAAAGTTATTCAAAAATTACAAACATTTCTATATACATTCTTGCCACACACTCTATATGTTATTACATCAGCTCTTATACTTTTAGATTTGTGTCTATAGATAAAAAAATACAGAAGACTGCAACAAAAAGGCTTAAGTGTGGCTGACACACAGAAGTACTGAGTAGTTGAGTTTTGTGCATTATTCAAATTGCAGATAACTGTTGACTTCCAAATTTCTCAGCAGTGGCCTAAACAAGTCCCCTGAGGTTCATATTTAATGTTTCGCTGCATTTTGGGAGGTCTGTAAAAGGTATCCCCTACCTTTAAGATAACTAAATCTGGGCGCAAACTTGTAATGAGAACATGGGGAGGTATGGTGCTCCCGGCGATTGAGTGCCTTCTAAATCAGTGTAAATCGTCCCGTTGGACAGATATTCAAGAAATGTTTTACACATACCTCAAAATTTAAAAAAAAAAAGTAAAATGTAAAAGTTAAGACCCAATCTATTCCCTCTATCGCCCTCACACCCCCCCCCCCCCCCGGCCCGGAGGGACCCCCCTAGATCCGCGCTGACCAAATTTTAAATGATAGTCGAAGATATACTTGCGCAAAGTGCTAAAATTTCCTGCATCTGCTGGTTTAGAGAGTGAGATGTTTTAAAGATATCTTGATTTGGGGCCTGTTGGGTATTCGGGGCCTCGGGGAGGAACGCTCATTTGAGCAAAGTTAGATCCTATTACCTTATAAATGCTACCTGCTAAATTCAGTCAAAATCCTTCCAGTTGTTATCAAGAAGTCAAAAAATGTGCGCACGAGTATGACGCATGACGGACATGTATGATTACAGTATCTCCCCCGAGCCTTTGACTTCCTAAAGGTGCGTTAACAACGCTAACATTCTGTTACAATCTTTAACGCAATTCTCGTCTATATAGTTTCTGGATCTCGCTGCAAAACCAGGAAGGTGGCTTAAGTATTAATAGTTTGTATAGGACTTTCACATTTTACCCCATCGGTTGAATCGCAAATCGTCTTTCATGCGAGCTCGTTCCTTTCTGGCATGGGCTAGCATTGCTTCTGCGTCGTCGCAGCTCACAACATCCATTCCGTGATGGAGAAGAATAATGGAATCCACCCTGCGTACGTTATCGTATTTATCATCAAAATGAGGGCATTAGTATTCATTGCTTGTTTAGGACATAATATAGAGTCAATGATCATCGGCTAACATTAACTTTCGCCATCTTGGCCTTTATGGAATCTTTCCGTTATAGGAATATTTTTCAAAGTAAAATATTTTGTAATACTAATCATTCCTGAAAACAAAACTAAGCAACAAAATGTTCATATATCCAGGTCCTATTAATATACTTTAGCAAAGACGGACATCTTTGGACACACACACACACACACACACAAAATGTCTACAGATAAAAGCCTATTGCATGATTCGAACTAGTGACCTTTAGATTCATATAATGGAGCTTCACCCCTTCAATAACTTTGAAATGCTCAAAAACTTTCTGCTAATCTTTTCTTTTTTAACAGTAAAAAATAAACAAACACGCAAAAAATAAAAAAGCAAACAAAAACAAAGCTCTATGGCACGATCTTTGATAATCACATCGATGTAATTATTGTGTCATACATCATAATTATTACAAATTGTAAATTCGGAAAAAAATCCCATCTAATGCATGGCACTTATGACTATAAAATAATTCAAATTACATATAATATGAATTCCTCGTTTTTTATTTATGTATTCGATTAACTTTCTTTTTTTAGAAGTCAAGCCTCATACGATTTTAGAATGATTGAAATGTGACGAGTTCATTTTAAGAACATTTTAGGGAGGTACAACTGTAATTTATGTAAAACCTCTATATTTTTAGATATGATACTGGCTTTATACATGTTATCAATAATATGATAATTCCAGGATAACTTTTCATCTGTAATTACTTAAAAAATTTTCTACTTAAAACTCTATCAATATTCTTATTCTTAAAAGAATATAATTGCAGATTAAGATCTGTTACATTTCGCGTACCAAATAAGGTATAAGTAGTTTTATCTTTATGAAAAATCAACTGATAAGCTTTCATCCAATCGCTAATACTATTCAATTGACTATTTACAATTTCAAATAAATTACTTGCACCTGAGCCTTCATAAAATACACTGGTAAAATCTGCAAATAAGATATAACCTAAGTATTGAATTGATAACAGCAAATCATTTATAAATATTTAATAAGGAGGAGGACCTTAGATCGATCCTCGTGCCACACCACAATTATAGTAATGGCCGGAAGCAACAAACTTTGCTTCCGACGATCGACCGATGAGAAAAAAAAATCTCTGTGGAATGGGGGTATTAGTTAAGTCAAAACATATTATTGCCCATGTAATAAGAATGTGAAAATACACTCTCCTTAAAGAATACACCCACTTATTCTGTGGAGACCAAAAGAATGACACATAGACAAGAACTGAACAAAGAAGATTAACCCAAACCTGAAAATATGCATTAATTCAAGATGCGTATGTAACCCTCACTGGAGAAGAAAAGGAAAAGAAATGGAGTGTGGGAATGTACATAGGCAGGAGGCTGACAATCTAGGGCTTGGTCCTTCGGTTCATGTGATATTTGTATAAATCATCCGGTAAAATCTGTAATTGCCAATAATTAAAGTACCACCAGTACAAAAAAAAAAGAAAAGAAAAAGAAAAAAAAAAGCCAAATCTTTAATTAGTTCTCTTTGAAATTATTCAGCTGTAAAATTTTTAGATAAGCATGACTGTTATGCCTACATGGCTCCAACGAATCATGGTAACGCAAAATTATGAAAAACCACGATCAAGAGAACACGTACTCCTGATACCTACCCTGTTCCACAAGCTACATCGAGAACCTTCCTGCATCCTCTTGACTTGAGCTGATGTAAAAGCCATTTTTCATATTCTGATGACCGCTTGGCCAGGGCCCCCAGTTTGGAGACTACTTCTGGGTCATTAAAAACGTTTCCTGAACATTTCTGGGGGCGGAGGAATAAATCCCACACACGCACAAATTACATACTCGTGTCATTAGGGTACATTGGACAACGAAACAAGTAAGTACCTATACACTCCCACACTATCATGCGATTTTACGGACGACCAGCAACTGCAAGTATACAGACGGCAGGCGATATTTACTGATAGCAATACATCCCCTGAGCCTTTGGCTCAGGTGAGCTATGGGAAAAATAGTGGATTCCTGGTGAATTTAAGAATATGTGTAAGCAATTTAACAATACGAGCACTATGAGCAAAGGTATTCGTAAATTGTAATTCAAGTTTGTCCATTCATAACATCTCTTTCTCTGTGGTCAGTCAGATTGGTTAATGAGGGCACATTTGAAATAACTGCATTCAATTTTTTTCTTGCAAATAACGTTTATTCATATTTCAAACAGCAAAGATAACATATCATAACATTTCATGTAAAAACAGAATTTAGAGAGATTTTCAAACATAATCAAATAAATCATTTAGAAGATTAAACAAAGGTCTGTCACAACGTGTTTTGTTAACTTCAAGTCTTTTCCGTAATTCTGATAGAAACATATATCGCAATCTACGTTCCCTATAATCAACACCTTTGTAATTACGCAATACAATGAATTGATGAATACACCAAAAAGCTTATTCATAAAATCATCCAAATTTCTCTTCTTCGTTGCTCTTTAACAAAAATGCTATATTAATGTCCACAGAAACATGAAAAACTTGCTGAATTAACCAAAAAATATAATTCCAGAAACTCCTGTTCAGTTTACATGTAATAAAAGCATGTGTTATATCTTCATCTAACTGACAAACATCACACTTAAAATTTTTACTTATTTTCAAAATTCCATCTTTACTGGTAATAAGTTATATAAAACTTTAAAATTAAATTATTTCAACTTATTATCTTTTACTTTAATCAAATTACGTACAAAGGAATCATTCCAAATTATCTTCATCCCCAATACGCTTTCCCAGAAAAAAAAAACAACAACACCTGGTATATGCTCCATCTTGCTATACCAATTGATTATAAAAATACTTCCATGTTACATCACATAGTCTCATTACATTTTTTCCAATTTCTAAATGTGGGGTACATATTGATGAAATATTCTGCTCTCTGTCAATGATGTTTGAGTCAACCAGATTTTCGGTATAGCCTCCCTCAGTTTCGAATAATCAAAAATCGCCCTTCTTAATTACCATTTCTAGATTTCAGTAATTACATGAGTTTTTCCACCGTTTTGTATCTCCATCCCAATAAGATGTCTTCTAATCGGATAATACCACCCTCAAACCATTCTTTATAAAACAGAGGCTTCTTTTTGAAAACGATATTTTGTATGTGCCATAAAACGTTCTTTTCTACAGGGGGCTTCTTTCCAAATATCTCTTTGTCTATTAAAGACCAGGCGGACATCATTTCAATATAAAACGGAGGCATGTTTTTACCAAAAATGGACGTAATATTATACACTTGAAAATCACAATTCATTAACAAATCTAAACATTCAAAATGGTTAAACCAATGAGCAACTGCACTCAACTTAATAATGTGAGGTTGCATCAGGTAGAATATCAAATTGTGGAGAGTACTGGGAAATCTTAAGTCATTACTTGTCCATGGTGATGCCCATTTGGAAAAATGACTGGAAACATCCTTCTTTTCATGAAAAATCTGAAAAAATCTAGGAAATTTGAGCTTGCAAATCGCAGCTTTATAACCAAGACATTGAAAAATCTGAGAAAATGTAGGGAATTCGAGCTTGCAAATCGCAGTTTAATAACCAAGACCATGAAAAATCTTAGAAAATCTAGGAAATTCGAGCTTGTAAATCGCAGCTTCATAACCAAGACCAGCGATGGACACACTAGTCAACTAAGTCGTCTGCGGAATGGGGATGCCTGTGGGCTCGGTTTTGTCTTCCACGCTGTTCAATATCTACAAAAGTTACCCACCACGTACATAAAGTCTTGCTTCAAGACGGTATGGACATGTAGGTACCCTGGCCTTACTGTGTATACGGACATTGCAAGGACTTGAGCAAAAAGAGAATGTGCATACTGCTAACATGGAGCTTATTGCAGACTATCTAAAGAAGCTGGGACTCAAGGTGAGTGCTGCAAAATCTACTGCAATCTTACTGCTTTTCAAATGAACACCAAAGAAGCAGACTGGCAACTGACTATTCTTCACAATGGGATGCCTCTTCCATGCAACCTTCAACAGATCTTGGAGTAAAAATTGACAGACAGTTGACCTAAAAACATCACCTTAATTGTAGCTCTACGTGGGAAAATGTCCGGCCGGAACAACCTGTTACTTCGCCTGGGCATGGTTTATCATGGTGTGCATTAACATCAATTCTCCGGACAGAAGCACTAGCTCTGGTGTTCAGCACTGGCGATATATGCTGCGTGAGCATGGCTTGAGTACCCATGCGAAAAAAAATAGTTGGTCCACTAAGTGACATCCTGCGGCTCATCACTGGATGTCTCCGCCAGTCCTAGCATGGATTTTGCAACCTATCCTTAAGCTACGCCAAGAGAATTTATGGACAAGCTTACGCAGAAGTCCCTCACTGATGACACTCGTCTACTACACAAAATAGTGACAGAAGCCAAAGATCGTCAACGCCTCACAGATCACATGATCACCCTTTCTCTCGTCGTGCAGCTGCCCTGAGCAGCTAGAGTAGTTTTCAGCTTATAACGCAAGACTGGAAAAGAATTGGGGAAAGAACGACACACCCACACCAATTCACTGTTACCCCTGCAAGGCGTCAAGGTTCAAACTGGTGCTCCAAGTTATCAGCTGCCCTGAGCAGCTAGAGTAGTTTTCAGCTTATAACGCAAGCTTTGGAACGATCTCCCAGTGATAATCCGTGATTCTCCTTCTGTTGACACCTTCAAAATCAGACTCAAAACATATCTATTCAATGGACTGTAGTTCGATTCACTGATTCCATGTCATCCAATCTATTTCGTTTGATTACTTATTATAATGTCATGTAATGTAATGCAATACAGGGTGGCCCAAAAAGAACGGAACGCCTTAGATCGTTAATTTCAGCAATATCGTTGCAAATATGTCATCACGTTGCATACTATTAGAAAGGCCATTATTTTTCCAATAGAATGACATCAAGCTCTTTAATTTCAGTTAATGCGTTACGATTTTAGGCCCATCTTTGTCAACCCTTGCAATTTTCAAAATGTGATCATTTTGCACTCTCAGAGATACAGAAACCAGTGAGAATTCGGCTTACCGTAGAACCAGTAGCGTTCGCAATGTGCGGAATGTGGGGCGGACAGTGTTATTGTTGTCAGGTCGTCTCATTCACAATGGTAACGGATAATGACAGCCACATTCTACACATTGTGAACGTTACTGCTTCTATGGCAAGCCGAATTCTCGCTGATTTCCATGTCTCGGAGAGTGCAAAATGATCACATTTTGAAAATTGCAAGGGTTGACAAAAATGGTCCTAAAACCATGATGCATTAACCAAAATTAAAGAACTTGGTGTCATTCTTTTGGAAAAGGAATGGCCTTTCCAATGGTATACAAAGTAAGGACATATTAGGAAAAATGTTGCTAAAATTAAAAATCTTAGACGTTCCGTTCTTTTTGGGCCACCCTGTATAATGTAATTTAATGTAATATTATGTAACATAATGTTATATAATTTATTATGTTTTTCATAATCTTTATACATGTATTAATTTAAGATTTAAATGTTAAGCGCTTAGAAACTACTGTTATAAGCGTTATATAAATGTACATTATTATTATCATTATTATGATTATTATTACCACGGAAGGTTTTGTTAACGCTCAATCGTCTACGCACGGGTATAGATTCAATGCCAACATGTACGGTTGGGGTCTTTGGGGACTACGGGAATCGCCAGTATAGGGCCTATATACATCTGTGATGCGGCTGAGCAGACGCGGACCAAGTCATCGTTACCTGCTCAACACTTCACCCCTGATTGCATAACTGATCGACCTATCTGATCCGAAGGATGCCCCAAAAGTTTCCCTGGTCAACTGGCTCACGTACACAGCTTCAGGGTGTACATTAATCAAACTACAACTAGGTCTACTACTTAAACGAAAGAAGAAAAACGTAGGCCTATAACTTGATATTAACCTCAGCTACCGCTCATCAATACGTGTGGCAATGAATCATTATGTGATATATATATTGAGGACTGCGAGGAAAAAAAAATCTGACGCTCATCGCTCGACGCACGCGCAGTGCTTGTATCAGTTGGTCACCGCAGCCGGCGACTAGGTGGCTGCACGAAACGAAGATAGATTATTTTGGTTTGGCCTGACTTTATTTCTGCATTATGTTTCTCCAAGTACACAAACAAATCAATACAGATTGATAATGTAAAAAAGGGAAAAATCACACAAATTAACACAGAAATTGTGAATTCCTAGCAACTTTGTCCCTAATATACATATAAATTCAAATCAGCCTTATAATCCATACTGTAGTCGAATGTTATAGGGGACAATCATCACTTAAGCATGATGAGGATAAGGATGATAATTATAGTCATCTCCCTGAGATAGTGCACGCGGATGGTCCAACTGATGCACGATGTGTGACAGATGGTACAAGCACGAGGTCTGCAGGACCGAGTGCAGCATATCCATGTGGCGATTCGAGCGTTATTTCGGCCCACAAATGCAAAAGCAAAAGTGCATTGGTTGTTTTACACGGATGCACGTCACATGTTCGACATGGAGAAATCAAACAGCCCACGAGTCATACAGTCCACGAGTCATACTGCCCACGAGCAATACAGCCCATGACTCGTACAACCCATGAGTCATACCGCCCATGCGTTCGACTCTATTAAAGCACGACAAGGCCAACGAGACCGAGACATTTAATTAAGCCCCGTGTTGTATAATGTCAAACTCGTGGGCTGCTTTTCGGAGCGAACGAGGAAGGGGCGGGGGGGGGGGGGTGAGAACTGTTTGCATTTTGATGTTGTAAGTAGTGTAATTTGATGCAAGTTTTTGAGTGTTTTATCGACTTAAAGCTGGCTTAAGTAAGGGAGCAATATTTATATGTAGATTATATTTAACAATTTGCCAATAAAAACAGTGAAAAAGGATGCAACATCTTGTAACCAATGATTTACTACCATCAATGCAGTCAACATAATTGTAGATTACAGACAAAACCACAGCAGAGAAACAGCCCTATTAAAGGTGAAAAATGATTTGCTGTTAGCAATGAATAAGCAACAGGTGGTATTTTTGGTTCTACTGGACATGAGTGCAGCTTTTGATTTAATCAGACACGACATTCTTGTGAATGTTCTCCAAACACATTTTGGAATAACTGGCAGGGCATTGTCATGGTTTGAGTCCTATTTGAATGATAGGAGACAGAGGGTTGAGGTCGATTCCAGTATGTCCAATGAGTTTGATGTACCCTGGGGTGTGCCCCAAGGATCCTGCCTGGGTCCCCTTCTCTTTACTTTGTATGCTAGTAGGTTGTTCCATGAAATCCAACACAATTTCCCAGAAGTAATGTGTCATACCTATGCGGATGATACACAGCTGTACATAATTTTTCACCTACTGCAGCAGATGAGAATTATTCTGTGTCCATTAAAGAGCGATGTATTGTGCATCTTCACAAATGGTTATTATCCAATAATCTTCTACTTAATGATAAGAAAACTGAATTTAAATGTGGCACTCAACAGCAAGTTTCAAAATTACGCACTGAAAGCCTGAAAGTGATTGATGTTGATATCTATCCTGTTGATTCTGCACGGAATCTGGGAGTGTGGTTTGATTCACGCCTAGCCTTTGACAGACATATCTCCGAAGTATGTAAAAAATCATTTTATCATTTGTTTGATATTGCACATATTCGGAAGCACTTGACACGGGAAAGTACTGAAAAAAATCATCCATGCGTTTGTCACAAGCAGATTGGATTATTGTAACAGTTTATTTCATGGCTTACCTGATAATCAATTAGCCGGGTAATTAACTACAAAGGGTGCAAAATGCATGTGCTAGATTAGTTTGCAATTCTCCTCGTTTTTCTCATTGTAGTCCATTACTACGTGCATTACATTGGTTGCCTGTAAAGCAGAGAATAATATTTAAAACTCTGTTTACTGTATATAGAGCTATTCATGGCACAGCACCAGTGTACATACAGGAACTTGTAGAGTTAAAAACATCGTTTCAAACATTTTATCACCTTCGAAGTTCACGGGATCAAACATTATTGAAATATCCATCCGGGAAATCAAAAGTTACTCTTGGTGACAGGGCATTTTTGTACGCTGTACCAAAATTATGGAATAATCTCCCTTTGTTTGTAAGACAAGCAGTTACAATTAATGAGTTTAAGGTCAGGTTATAAAGTCATCTCTTGAAGTAATGTATTTTCTGTTTGAATTTCTTGTATGCATGTCACTTTGTAATGCGCAGTAGAGTATATTATTATAGTAGCTGCGCAATATAAATGTCCTTTATTATTAATATTATTATGTCATTTCAATAAATTTCGAGCATTTTTCTTACAACAAATAGTAATAGTAATAGTTATAATAATGATGATGGTGATAATAATGATAATAATCATAATATAATAATAATAATAATAATAATAATAATAATAATAATAATAATGATAATATGTTTCTCATGCGCACTTTCTGACAATGTCACTGAAGGTGCTACAATACTTTATACATTATGATTACTCAACAACATAATTCAAAGGAATAAGTTACATAAATTGAGACATCTAACAAAAACACATGTATCCAAATGATAACTGAGATGTCCTATACTCCTTGATAAACAGATGATGCTTCAGGCGGGACTGAAAGTTTTGAGGTCATGAATGTTCCTAGTGCTATCTTGGTGGACTGTTCCACATGGTTGGTGCTACATAACTAAAAGCGAGGTATCACCAGTACAGTAGACGACGACGACGACGACAGTCTTAATCGATAGCTGTTCTGTCTCATATTAAAAGAAGATCCTTGATATACGTAGGTGCTGTATCATGGAGAGCTTTATGGACCAGCGTCAGAATCTTGTACTTGATTCTTCTTGACACAGGGAGCCAGTGGAGTTCCCTTAAAATAGGGGTGATATGATCAGTTCTTCGTGCACCTTTCAGGACTCGTGCAGTGCTGTTCAATATTCTCTGAAGTCTTGCGATCGAAGACTGTGGTAGACCAGCAAACACTGCGTTATAACAGTCCACTCGTGACGTAACAATGGCATGAATGACCTTTATTTTATTTTTATTTTATTTTATTTTATTTTATTTTATTTTATTTTATTCTTCTCCTCTTTCCAACAGAACATAACACAGTATAGATTAGGAATCATATCACAATCGTGTACATACATCTTGCAAATGATATCAAATGATACAATAATAAAGTTACATGCATGTATACGCAAAAAAAAAATACAAGGTTATGTTTCAGTTGGAAAAAAAAAAAGAACTGAGAGGTCCACTAAAAAGCAAGCTTGTAGATTGTGAACCCCTCACAGGTTTTGAGGGGTTCACAACCCCTTGTAGATTGTGACCTTCGTAGCATCTGTGACCTTCGTAGCATCTGACCTTCGTAGATTGTGACCTTCGTAGCATCTGATACCGAGAGATACTTTCGAATCTTCGCAATGTTTCGGAGATGATAGGAGGCACTTTTACAGACGGGTAGCTGAGGTAATATTCATGTTCAGAAGTTTATCAAGATGTACACCAAAGTCGCGAACAACTTCTGAAACAGGCAGAACGACTCCATTGATAGTAAGTTCTGGCAAGTTGAAGATCGAATGTTGGTGACGGGAACCAATGAGTAGAAGATCTGTTTTCTCGTTGTTGAGTTTCAGAATTCAGAAATTTTCAGAAATGATAAACAAATACGAGGGTGTATCAGGAGGGGGTATTCCTTCACCCACATGAGGGTGATTGTGCATTTAATGGCCTGAAATTCAGAGATGTGGTGCAAACTTTGGGTGAAATACTTGACTTTTTTAGCAAAAAAAAAGAAGAAGAGAGGAATGAAATAGGGCTTTTTAGGGAAGTGCTTATAGCTAAATCATGGAATCTCAGATCTTATTCCACATGTACATCATAAATGTGTACTAGGTATAATTAGGTAGAGGGAGAGAGTGTGGGAGGGGGTATCCCCCTCCAACTCGACGGAGCTTTTGCATTTTTAGAATTACATAACAGGATCTCATGCTAACTTATTGTGGAAAATTCGGAAATTGTCATTCCTCAAAGTGTACTAAGTCTGTAGAAGAGACCAAGCGATGGGAGGATGGGGATACCCCTCCCATTGGGGTTTTTCAATTTTAGAACTGAAATTCTACGATCTGGCGCACATTTTTGTTGGAATATCTGGAAATTTCTTAATTAGAGAAGTGTAGCAAATCTGTGGTAGGAGATAGAGCAGGAGGATATGGGAGAGGTTGAAGACCTATTCCCCCTCCTACACGAGGGAGATTTTGTATTTGTATGACTGAAGCTAAACGATCTGGTGCACACATATCTTGTGACAAACTATGTATATATATATATATATATATATATATATATATATATATATATATATTAAACTGTATATATAAACATTTCCGACTTTTGAACGTTAAGCCACATGACAGTCACATATAAACACGGATCCTCAAGGATCTACACGATGATCCGGGGAGTTCCGGGATAGTTTCGCCCTGGATGGAGCGTCGACGAGCGTTGATGACTGTACACACGGTATCAACACGGCAGCTACATGGATAAGGCCAGAACAGCACGGCATATACACGGCATCTATACACGGCGCTTACACGGACCAAAACGGCAGCTACGCGGCGGCCACACGGACCATCCCGGATTTGCCGTGTTGGCCTCCCGGATGTCCAAGGATGCCCAAAGCGTCAACACAGATCTCTCCCTGGATCACCCGAGAGCAGATCCGGGATGATCCGGCATGTCTATGTGACTGGGGCTTTAATATACCGCTATAGTTCAAAAACTATAAGATGACATTGATATTGATATAAGCAATAGCTAGATAGTGTACAATTTTGTTGGAGGTAATTCAGAAATGAAAGCATAAATCAGTTTCATTAAATTCAAGATTTATTTTGAGTTAGGTTTCAGATTTTGCTCTATTTTCAACCCTCTGTACAAAACTAATTTTGCACAGGGGCAATAGATGTGTAAGGGAGTGTGTATTCAACACCCAGACAATTTTTCCTGAAAATGGCCACGGTTTGAAGACTCTATTACATATTCATGAGAAATTCACAGCTAGTCTTTATTCATCCTGCAATGTAGCACATTATATGAAAACATGTGCTTATTTTTTTAATGTTCATGAATTTTACCCTTTACCATGAATTCAGACTAGCAGTGCCCAGGGCAATCCATCATGAATGATTAATAAAGCATTCATGTGCATTGGAGCAAGAGCCCAGAAGCATCGTCAGCATGGTCAGCAAAGCTCTGAAAAGGTGGTATTCGTGGTATTCATGTCTATTGTTCAGGGTCATTGTAAGGACACACTCAAATACACATCATTGGTTCTTGTGTAAAGAGGATTCAGATTTAAAATGTGGAACGTAACTAGAGAATTAATCATGGATTTAACGAAACTCTGTTATGCTCTCATATTCAAATCACCTCCAACTAAATTATACACTATTCAGATATTATTCGTATCAATGACAGTGTTATCTGATGTACAGTTTTAAACTATTAGGATCAAAAGTGGGAAATGTTTTTTGTAACACTTGGTATAGTATTTTAAAATATTGTTAATCTTCAAAGTGTAGCCATTATAGTCTATGCATGGGGGGGGGGGGGTGGTGGGCGAGCGGGCGAAGGCCATGGGAGAGGGCTATCCTCACCATTCCTATGCGATGGAGCTTTTGCATTTTTGAAATTGAAATTGAAATTGGAATGTCTCTTATAAGCATATTTTGGGATATCAATTGGGAAATTGTAAAAAAAAAAAAAAAAAAAAAAAATCTGATCTGGAGGGGCTACGCCGGTGAAGTTGCCATCTTAAAGCAGCGGCAGTAAAGCTAGTCTGCTAGGAGCTCTGTAAAGGCAGCTTGGCCGACGCAGCCGGACAACTGCTCTGTTTCCAGGCTTCTTGTTAAAAGGCAAAGTATACCCTTCAATTATGGGGGATACTCTCTTGTATGGCGCGACCATATGGCAAGCCTTTCTTACATTTAAAGTTAATTTTAGTTAAAAAATCAAATTTCTGATATCAAGAATTCAATTTGTGATATCACAAGTTCCCGTGAGTGTAGCACATGAACTTAATTTGTGATATCAAGAAATCGAATTTGTGATACCACAAAAGCCATTCTTGATATCACAAATTCAAATTTTGATATCAGAAATTCGAATTCGTGATATAAAAAATTCAATTTATGATATCAAAAATTCAATTTGTGATATCACTGAATGAATTTGTGATATCAGAAATTTAAATTCTTGATATCAAACACATGTTTCACGTGAAAAACCGATGGTAATACGTGATATCACAAAATGAATTTTTGATATCACAAAGTCGAATTTGTGATATGACGAAAAAAAAATTGTGATGTCACTAATTTGAATTTGTGATATCAAAAATGCGAATTTCTGATATCACAAATTCCATTATGTGATATTACAAATTGAATTATTGATTTCACAAATTCAAATATGTGATATCAGTAATCCACAGGGAATTCGAGCGTTAGTTTTGCACTGAAATTCAACTGTGAATTCGAGCGTTAGTTGAGCGCAGAAATACACAGGGAATTCGAGCGTTAGTTCAGTGCAGAAATCGCTGTGAATTCGAGCATTAGTTTAGCGCAGAAATTCAAATGTGAATTCGAGCGTTAGTTGAGCGCTGAAATACAAAGGAGTTCGAGCGTCAGTTCAGTGCAGAAAATCGCTGTGATTCGAGCATTAGTTTAGAGCAGAAATACAAAGGGAATTCGAGCGTTATTTTTGCGCTAGAATTCAACTGTGAATTAAAGCATTAGTTTAGCGCAGAAATACACAGGGAATTCGAGCGTTAGTTTTGCGCTGGAATTCAACTGTGAATTGGAGCGTTTGTTTAGCGCAGAAATACACAGGGAATTGGAACATTAGTTTTGAGCTGATATTCAGATGGAATGTATACTACTGCAACTTTTGTAAAACAATGTTCAAAATACAAATCATTATATACATATGAGAGACTTACACATCCATCATTTCCTAAATGATCATCAAGGTATATAAAATTCGAAAATCTTTTTACAAATCAATTGGCTTGCCATACGACCATACGTTTATAGTGTTGCCTATGACTGGTGAACTTGGGGTTACTAGGACATGACTCGGCGTGGAATTCCGCTAGTGATTCTTTGAGTTCTCTGCTTTTCGACTCTACAATTATACGGATTCGAAAATAAAATGAGATCTGAGCACGCCGCGATGGTCCAGGACTATACCAATAAACATACTTGCGTAGTGTAGGCCTTTATGTCACGAGTATAATTTGTGGAAAGTAATAATTATTACTGAATGAAAGAGACTCCCCTACATACAATGGTGAATGCTTGATTTGAGTTTGTCCAGCTCAGGAATTTTCAGTCCAGGTTTAGTAAACTATAACAGGAATTTAACTTATTATTTGATGACCCAAAGTTCAAAGTTTAAATTTATTTGCATTTCCATCGAATAAACAGAGAAAACTGTATACAATGTATAAGCCGAACATTATTTGTAATAATTGCAAAAACGTAAATTAACAAAATACATGTGATAAGGAGAAACAAAATGAAGAAAACATAATTGTATTTCTTATCTTAAATGGACGGTCCCACTAAAATGCAAGCTTGTACGATATGGGACACTGACAAAATACATAAGAGAATGAATAGTGAAGTAATGAAACTAGAAACAATTATTTAAACAAAAAAATCAAAGGAACCAATGTCAACTGGCACGAGATCAAATCAGGAACGAAAAAAAGGGGGAAAAAGAAAAAAAAATGAAACCACAGCACGTGCTATTGTGGACACATGCAAAATGAAATCCATGAAGTAAGAGCAATGATAAAATGCAACCTGGATTGAATATATTGCAAATAATTGTTTACATGATATTATATCGGTAAGAATGCAGAAGAGCGGATATAAAAGGAGAGAATATAGACACAAAGGTATATACAGTACAATAACAGGAACATCTGAGGAGCACTTGTGTCTGACAGATTATTTTTCTCTATGTATAATCATTTAATTTTCAAAGAAATGATGACTTGATAGAGATGATGAAACGATCCTAATTCGGTTGTATATTATAAGATTTAATAAAAATCACTTTAATTTACTCTTAAAAGAATTCAAAGTTTTAGCTGTTATTATATTGTTATGAGGTGAGTTGCAGAGAGAGAGCCCCCACCTACATGACCTATATGTATGTTGCTAACTACAAGATCATATCCGCCGAGAGCGACTAGAAGACTTGAATCAAGGGAAAGCCATGTTTCAGTATAGACCTGTACTGCCGAGAACTTTTGCATGATGGGATAATTTAAAAGAAATCGCAGTTCTTCAAAATGTTTGTTAATACTCGCAATATAGTTTTTTCACGGCCAATTTCACACTTTTGTCACTCCATTAGAGAGTAGGTTCATTCCATTTAGCAGAACCTTGGTTATTTCACAGTCTGTCTGTCAAAATTACATCTTGATAGAGGCAGAGACGGCAGAGAGTAAATACACGGATGGGAGTGTATATATGCATCAATCTTACATAATATAACTTGCATACATACAATCACAAACAAGCATACATAATATTATAAGCATTTACAAATACGTATGACTAAACATATTCTGCGCACATACATGTACATATAGATACGGATATGTACGCACAAACACACGTGTGAATCTCCTCGCGTATGTCAAAGCAGGCAACCATATAAACAATGACGGCAATTAATAAAATCATAATAGTAATTAAATCAAGGAGTGTATGCCGTCTCTGCCTCTATCACAGTCGTTATTATTTTCACTATTGCTTTGATCATCATTATTTTTCGTATATGATATCCATGTTTTGTATTTTGTCCGATTTGTCCTCAGTCTTGACAGAGGGCAGAAAGCCCGAAAGCTTGAAGTAAAAGCACTTGTGAGGATTCAAAGCAACGTCTACCGCCTCCTTACTCTCGTTATACACACTCCTAAAAGATGCGACGGCCCAGGGGTTCAGTAGCTGAAGACACACGACTCACACTTCATGATCATAAGTTATGAAACATAAGGCAACGCCCCCACCTACATGACCTATATGTATGTTGTTAACTACAAGATCATATCCGCCGAGAGCGACTAGAAGACTTGAATCAAGGGAAAGTCATGTTTCAGTATAGACCTGTACTGCCGAGAACTTTTGCATGATGGGATAATTTAAAAGAAATCGCAGTTCTTCAAAATGTTTGTTAATACAAACGTACTCCCAATATAGGTTTTCACGGCCAATTTCACACTTTTGTCACTCCATTAGAGAGTAGGTCCATTCCATTTAGCAGAACCTTCGTTATTGCACAGTCTGTCTGTCAAAATTGCATCTTGTGCGTTCAATTTAGCATTTCGATCAATGAAATTACCTGATCATAATAGGCTGATCAGTAAATTTTGGGAGAGGCAAGGGGGACCCCTCCAGCTTTATTTAATCTGTAAGGCGTTTACACGTCAAATTGGCAAAATGCAATGACGTGCTTGGCGAACCTAAAGTTACCATAGCAAATTGGCCACGTCGGCCTTCGTACCGCCATTGTTCGATGCACTTTGCCCCAGGCAAGCCCTTCCCACCCAACCCATTGGGAAGCATGGAGGGCATTCCTATGCAATATTGTGTTGAATGATAATTATGTCAGCATAAAGCAAATTATATGATGTGCCTTAGTAAGCAACTGGCAAAGAGGTGCATTACACTGAGTGCCAGGGCTCAAGTTTTCAGGCAGGATGGTGCTACTCACTCATACCTCGGTTACTTGTATAAGGCCACCATGGCCAGCCAATACTTTAATATATGGTGAGAAGTTGGGGCAATTGGCCCGCTCGCAGTCACAACGCATTATGTTGTACCATGGCCAGTCCATCTTGGTGGTACCCGGGCTAGCCGCCAGCTTTCGTTATGGTGGGAGGTTGGGCTGGATTGGGCAGTTGCTCACTGCCATGAGCACATTCATGGGGCACCCGGGCTAGCCCGCTGGCTTATGTAATGGTGGGAGGTTGGGCTGGATTGGGCAGCCGCTCATTTCCATGAGCATCTTTTGTCCTTATGTAGTGCGTGTGTCTGTTTGGTCGTTCGTTCTGTCTCTCGTGGTGCTGGGCTACCCCATTAAGTTTCATTATGGTGGGAGATTGGGCTGGATTGGGCAGCTTGCTCATTCCCATGAGCAGTGTGCGTTCTTGCTTTGTGGGGTGCCTAGGCTATAGCCCGTCAGCTTGCATTATGGTGGGAGGTTGGGCCGGATTGGGCAGCTTGCTCATTTGCATGCGCACCTTTGGTGGTACTTGGGCTGGCCAGTAAGCGGCAATATCGTGCGAGGTTATGAAGGTGGCATTAAACTTCTCTGGGCCCCTATGCTTCATAAAAAATAAAAGCTAGCACCATCCCGTTGGCGTAATTGCATGCTGGGACGAGTTACGATCGCCCAGCAAGTGACTACACAACCCAAACCCGAGACAAATATGTTTTACCATGGTCGTTAACAGTTATTCATTGATTCAAATGCTCCAACTGGTTTAATCTCTACCTTTAATGGTAGTTTTGAGAACATTGATGAGAAGTGCAAAATGGTTATATTAGTGCTGAGCTTGAAATGCTCTTCCATAGATGACGTTTTAAATCTAACTGGCCATGTTATCTGCAGTTGAGCCAAAGATAAAATGTTGATCATTACAGCATATTATTGAGTGAGCAATGAATATATGGTTGAGTGCTCAAACATTGTTTAGTGAGCATATTGTTTAGTTCAATTTATGTGTTCAAACATACTGTTAGCGTTTATTGTTAAACATGACAATTTGTGAATACTATGTGAGCTAAATTCAATCATTGCCTGCGGGCAGAAATAAACCATCGAACAATGGCAATTAAGGGTCCACAGTGCTTTCTTTACAAAATTTGCACATGTGACTTTCGAATTAGCAAAAAGGTTATTCAAATTGGCTGGTACTCTTTATGTTTGTTCATATTCGCCATCCCTCGCCGAAAAGGGTATTTGAGTCCTTCAATTTCGCGAATGGGCAGTCAAATTCAAAACATATTCATTCAGATTTACGTCATGTTGTTTCCTTTTTTGAAAAGGTGAAAACATTTAAACGTGTATTCATATGTGACTTTTCGTTTCATCCACATACTGTTAAACAGTAAAAGTATCATAGTTTTGACCCTTATAGCTCGAGTTGGTTGTTCTGTAACGCCCCTTTTCTTTCATACATATCATTATTTGCCTGCATGTACCAGTACTACATATTAACTTCATTTTCTTACAGTCATGACAGCACAAAATTTAGATACAGACGTATATCTCAAGAAGACAGAGAAAGAATTATATAAACATCTGAGGATCATAACCTTGACTTCCTAGAACTGGCCGACAAACTCGGAAAAAGCGCCAGATAAGTTATGGCCACATGCATTATCTTCTGACTGGGAGACTCAATAGGCACATTGAAAGAAAAAAAAAATTGCCAAAATCCCTAACATGAATACAAAACTTTGAAATGTTATTATGCTTACAAAACAGTAACTACGATGAAAGAAAATAAAGAAAGAACCAAAGCAAAAACATGTCTGTTAAATTGACTGGAGAACATGTTAAATTGGATGCCCCAAAATGAATTTGAATGAACGAGCGCAGCATATACGTAATCACATGATTATAATTATCACTCTAAATTGAATGGACGAATAGAGAAATGGTGGTTGTCTTACGAATTTAAGTTGAAAAAGTGTTATCTTAGAATGAGGCTAAAGGTAATTTGAATGTTCCAAAATGAATTTGAATGAAGAGATCATAAAATTGAAATACTGAACACGTCATCTAAGCTTAATTTTGCTAAATTGAATACAGAAACAAGGAAATGGACTGATAGAAGCGCGAAATTGGCCGAGAAAACCTATAGTAAAAGTTCTTTATTATCTAAACCAATTGGCGCCAGTTTGTGAGATGAATCAAAAATAAATTCCTTAGTGGTAAGAATACTGGCCTGCAGTATAAAGATGCTCTAACAGAAGGGAAGAAAGAGAGACTCTTGAAATTACTGTAATAATTGCCTGTTTCTTTAGCACATGTTAGCCACATTTGACTATCCTTATACAGTATTCTGCAACATGAGTAAAGGGGGTGTTTAGCACTACCATTATTTGCTGTATACAATATAACACCTACAATTTGTGAACAACTTTAATCGTAAAATGTCATATTCTAAATTGATTTGATCAATTTATTCAGGAGACGAAATCTTTCCCAGTAACTTTCCCAGAAGCCAACTAGTTATCACACGTTCCAACCACCTCCGAAAATTATTGATAATGAACAAGACATAGACACTTTAAAAATACAAATCTGCAATACGAATGTGAAAATAAGCTCAATCACTCTACCTCCATAATTCCGGTGCTCGATCGCAGCTTCGCTAGTTGTTGAAATAACAAAATTTAAATGTTTAAAGTCACCTCCCTCCGGCGTTCGAGTTGCTCACCGGTGTAGCGAAATTTCGTTAGCAAAAAGCAAACCCAAGATCGACTATAAGTAGGGCCTAGGCTGACACCACCACTTACTGTACACCACCAACACGTATCCAAACACTAAATACATAATATATATGTACACAGATAAACGTATTGTTAAAAACTATCCTTCTATGTCTATGGAAGCAGGAGCCCGTGAAAAACATGAATAGAATACGTCGCGTAGTAATTCGAATTGCTACCCCACGTTAATAATCATCGGTCATAATAGGAGCTACATGCCTTTTTGCAAACGGAAGTAAGGTTTGGCCTATTGTACGCCAGTATAAGTTATAGCGTTAATCCATCTAAATTTGTATAATTAACACTTTGTTGCTTTGCTAGTTCCTTTTGAACGAGAGTTGGACATGTTTATTACTAGGTTGTGTATTTTCAGTTTGCTACTGTCTGCAAAATAGTGCGGTTGTTGATTGTTACATTGATTAATAAACTATTAGAGTTTATTTTTGTCATTTTTTTTACAGAGAGTGCTTTTCATAGCAAAAGTAATCATTGCTAGGATTGAATTTGCTAGAATTTAGAGTTTTTTTAAACAATTTTTGAAGTCAATGACTAACGTCCCTTATTTTGCTACTGTTAAACAAAACCTCGAGAGCGTAACTAAAGTCTATATAGATGCATGCCTTTTGAATGGCAACATTTTAGCGGGTCACGACCATTTGCGTGGGCAATAACTTCAGTTATTGGGCAATAATTGCGTGAGCAATAAAGTCAGTCCTAACCTATACGTGGACGACATAATTCATTTCATCTACTTGCCACTCAAGGAAAAAAAAATGGCCCGTTTTAGCCTCTTCTTGACAGGCTGAGCAAGCGTGGACTCAACTAAACCACCTAAGTGTGATCTGCTGCAAAGAAGAACTGTTCATCAGCATTATATCATCATGCTTTGTTTGTTTGTTTGTTTTTTTTTGCATTTTTGTAACAATACCATTTTGCTCTTTGTTTATTTGAGTAGCAGAATAAATGCAAACAATCAAACTTGTTTTCTTTATTAGCTCAAACTATCGACACTAGAGAACCGGTTGACAATGAATATGTGATATCTTTTCTTTAACTTTTTCTTGTGGGTCGTGTTACGCTCTCGAAGCAGAACTAACGTGATGTGCGTAGATCAGGCCTCTCTTGTTTAAAGTAAAACTTTTGGCTGCACAATGAAACTGAGAGAAAAGAATTGACATTTCAATAATCAATAGCAGTGTAAAGACCATCCAGACACCTATAAAAAGGTGTGAAAGTATCTGTATTGCCCGAAATGCTGCGGAAAGTGATCGTCTTCTCTCTTTTGAAATGACCTTTCCTGCGACAAATCTGATTCAGCAATACACACTAACCTGCTACTACAGCAAGTAATGTGATTGACTCCATCACACGACGAGATATCATTACAAATATTTAACAATAAGAGATGAAAAAGTAGCGAGTAGGAAAGAGTTTCACTGCGGACAGGCTGGCCTGCATGCTACAATCCCACAACAGGCCCTTTCGTGACATATAGGAGTTGTAATGTTAATAGCACTTTTTTTTTTTAATTGACTGGCAGTCAATAAGTGAATATACTTAAGAAAAACTAACGATAATTAACAGCTTATACACAAGGACCTGGTCTACATTGCCAAGGTTTGAATCTGTGTCCTATGCGTACTTTTAATGAGGGACAAGTCTCGCAGAAGAGAAGATTATCCTTTCATACGTGTCATGCTCTTTACCACAATGTATACACCATGTACACTATGATTCTTTCATCAATGCCAAGTTGAGCGATTGTCTGAATCATGTTTACATAATGGCTTCTCAACATTGAATTTTGATGTAGAATTTCATTGAGACAGGCACAAAAAAAACCCCCACCCCAACAACTTATTGTATCCGTTCGGCGAGACATGTCCTTAAAGCGACGGAGACACCGACAATAGACAGGTGGTTATAGAATGGTATGGATGGTGACATGTAGTTATTTGAAATCTGAATTACTCCCCATCCCGTATTAGCAGATCAGCAAGGTCGTCCCTTTCAGCTTTTCCCGTTCGCAATATTTGCTACGTCAAGTTGTCGTTCCATTCGTACTTTGAATGTCTATTTCTTCAAATTAATGAAATTCTTCCGTCGAGATGTTTTTTTTTTTTCAGTGCAACAGATTGACAAATTGCCCTATACATCACGTCGCAAAGCCCATGCGTTCGACTTTAAACAAGACAAGGCCGAAAAGATGTAAACCCCGTGTTGTAATGTCGACATCGTGTTCTGTTTTTCGGAGCGATCGGGTGGAGGGGGTGGGGTGAGGGTGTGAGAGGGGGTCCCCCTCCAGCAGTGAGATATATATATATATATATATATATATATATATATATATATTTTTTTTTTTTTTTTTTTTTTTTTAGCATTTTGATGTTGTATAATTTCATAGTTTATCGTGTTTTATCAAATAAAACAGTCGGACTGGTGTAAGTGCTAAAGGGAGCAATATTTGGATGTAGATTACATTTAACATTATTTGCCAATAAAAAGGATATAATTTGTCCTCTGAATAAATTTATTGTATTATTTGTGATAAGAAATTATACATGAACACGAGGATTTATCAGGAGGGGAGGGGGTATTCCTCCTCCCACACGAGGGTGATTTTGCATTTCATTACCTGAAATTCAGCGGTCTGGTGAAAACTTTGGGTGAAATACCAAACTTTTTAAAGCAAAAACATGTAAGGAAATAAAGCCTTTTTAGGGAAGTGCTAATAATTAAATCACGGAATCTCAGATATTATTCTTTGTGCAGCATAGATGTGTAATAGGTACAATAAGGTAGAGAGAGAGGGAGTGGGAGGGGGTATCCCCCTCCCACTCGACGGAGCTTTTGCAAAATATCTGATTCAGCAATACACATTACTGCAGCGAATGTGATTGACTCAATCAAAATACAATAAATGACGAGATATCATTAAAAATATTTAACAAAAGACATGAAAAAGTAACGAATAGGAAAGAGTTTCACTGCGGACAGACTGACCTGCAGGCTACAATCCCACAACAGGCCCTTTCGTGATAGGAGTTGTAGTGTTAGTAGCATTTTTTTATTGACTGGAAGCCATTAGGTGAATGTACTTACTTAAGAGTTGCTATCATATCAATTTTTTTTATGAAATGGGGCCCTGGTCTACATTGCCAAGGTTTGAACCTGTGTCCTATGCGTACCTTTAATGAGGGACAAGTCTCGTGGGCGAGAAGAGAGGAATAATGCTACATCCTTTCATATGCTCTTTACCACAATGTATACACTATGATTCTTTCATCAATGCCAAGTCGAGCGATTGTCTGATTATATTTACATAATGGCTTCTAAAAAAAGGAGAATTTCTTTTAGACATCGGCAGCATACATTAGAGGGTGCAAAAATTCATTGTATCCTTTCGGCGAGGCATGTCCTTGAATAGATGGAGACATCGACAAACAGAATACAATGGATGGTGTAGTTATTTGAAATCTCAATTTAATGACTCCCCACCCCATCCCACTAGCAGCTAGACAGTCGTCATAACAATGTTTTCTTTAACAGCTTCATTTTCATTTCATTTTCATTTCACACATGCATGTTCACATGCATGTTTTTTACTTTCATTTCCAATCAATATTCACAAATAATACACTTCAAATGATAACGTAGTGATAATCTTGGAACATAATAATAATACAAATGATGCACAGGTCTGAGTGCGTCAGTCGGAATTGTGTGCATAAGGTAACTATGGAATGCTTAACCCACGAGGCGAAGCCGAGTGGGTTTAGGCTAAATTCCATAGTTACCGCATGCACACTATATTCCGACTGACGCACGAAAAGACATGTGCGTCATTTGATTTATAGAATGGGTAATTTTCTTGTCAAAAACCCAGTTTTCTATCGTGTTACCCGATGACAAAATTACTGGACGCATTTCCTTTTGGCTTGCCGTATGGGGCATGCATACCCGTACTTACCGTTTTTACTGGATGCATGGCCAGCCATGCATCAGTTTTTACTGGATGCATGGCCAAGCTGAGTGCGCGAACGCTTGTTTTACTGCGCGAACCTTTGTTACAAGTACGCGTACTCTTGCTAAGTGCGCGATAACATGTTTACCACTGTCACTCAGCGGTGCGGCCGGTGAAAATGAACACATAGCTCTCGACCAATCAGATCGCAGGATTCTCGCTACCCATTCTATAATACGTGTTATAGAATGGGTAGCGAGAATCCTGCGATCTGATTGGTCGAGAGCTATGTGTTCATTTTTACTGGCCGCACCGCTGAGTCACAGTGGTAAACATGTTATCGCGCACTTAGCAAGAGTACGCGTACTTGTAACAAAGGTTCGCGCACTAAAGCAAGCGTTCGCGCACTCAGCTTGGCCATGCATCCAGTAAAAACTGATGCATGGCTGGCCATGCATCCAGTAAAAACGGTAAGTACGGGTATGCATGCCCCTTACGGCAAGCCAAAAGGAAATGCAACCAGTAATTTTGTCATCGGGTAACACGATAGAAAACTGGGTTTTTGACAATAAAATTACCCATTCTATAAATCAAATGACGCACATGTCTTTTCGTGCGTCAGTCGGAATATAGTGTGCATGCGGTAACTATGGAATTTAGCCTAAACCCACTCGGCTTCGCCTCGTGGGTTAAGCATTCCATAGTTACCTTATGCACACAATTCCGACTGACGCACTCAGACCTGTGCATCATTTGTATATTATAGAATGGGTAGCGAGAATCCTGCGATATGATTGGTCGAGAGCTGTGTGTTCATTTTTACTGGCCGCACCGCTGAGTCACAGTGGTAAACATGTTATCGCGCACTTAGCAAGAGTACGCGTACTTGTAACAAAGGTTCGCGCACTAAAGCAAGCGTTCGCGCACTCAGCTTGGCCATGCATCCAGTATACGAATAATTTATGAGTTGTGAGTGCATAGGGCACGAATATCGCACGAGGCGCGAGATAAGCCACTCGTCTATTCAACAAGGCGCGTAGCGCCGCGTTGAATAGACCAGTGGCGAATCTCGCGCCGAGTGCGGTATTACGTGCCCCAATGCACGAACAAAATCATAAATTATTCGTTTTATACAACACCTTGTCCACAATCACAGTACTAAATTAGTGACCGTCAACTCAGGAAGGCCCAAAAATAAATGTAACAATCAGGCAGAGAATTTTAAACCACCCTGTGTACTGCTTTCAAGCACTCGTCACGATTCGACCACACAGTCACAGGAATCACAAACTCCGCAGGGTCTATACCCATTATACGCTTACGTTAGATCGAGTTAGGCCTGACTGTTGGGCCGATCTGAGATGGCGGTAGATCTAGTAGTAGGTCTAGCAGTTAGACTTTGTCTATTTCCGAAAATGATTTTGTATAAAAACACAGAAAAATAATCAAATTACGGTTTCTCAACTTGAAATGAAGTCTTGATTTTGGGATCACTGTGGTCCACGTATAGCAGATCAGAGTCAAAAGTAAAAACACAGCAGTAGGTGTAAAGGCCGCGATACATGCAACTAGCTCGGTAAAGTCACTGGGTAAAGTAGCTGCGCGTACACGTACACGCAGTACTCCGCCGCGCCTGGTATGTGAGGCTTACCGGCAGCGCAGCGCAGCCGGCCAGCACGTACAATGTACATGTAGTTTGCCGGCGCTTTGCTACGGGTGGGTGTGAGCCACAGAACTCTGTGAGCGGCCATGCATTAGTAGCCCCCCGCGAAACCGTGCTATAGTACCTTCGAGCCATGCAATAGGCCCATGCCAGGGGCCTATTGAATGGCTGTCACTCTCAATGAGTTTGATAGGTATTTTCTATTGAATGTCATGTGACATGTTATTGGCCAATCACAATTCGACATCATTCTGAGGTGTTGTATAATAAAAACTGATGCATGGCTGGCCATGCATCCAGTAAAAACGGTAAGTACGGCGATGCATGCCCTTTACGGCAAGCCAAAAGGAAATGCATCCAGTAATTTTTTCATCGGGTAACACGATAGAAAACTGGGTTTTTGACAATAAAATTACCCATTCTATAAATCAAATGACGCACATGTCTTTTCGTGCGTCAGTCGGAATATAGTGTGCATGCGGTAACTATGGAATTTAGCCTAAACCCACTCGGCTTCGCCTCGTGGGTTAAGCATTCCATAGTTACCTTATGCACACAATTCCGACTGACGCACTCAGACCTGTGCATCATTTGTATATTATAGAATGGGTAGCGAGAATCCTGCGATATGATTGGTCGAGAGCTGTGTGTTCATTTTTACTGGCCGCACCGCTGAGTCACAGTGGTAAACATGTTATCGCGCACTTAGCAAGAGTACGCGTACTTGTAACAAAGGTTCGCGCACTAAAGCAAGCGTTCGCGCACTCAGCTTGGCCATGCATCCAGTATACGAATAATTTATGAGTTGTGAGTACATAGGGCACGAATATCGCACGAGGCGCGAGATAAGCCACTCGTCTATTCAACAAGGCGCGTAGCGCCGCGTTGAATAGACCAGTGGCGAATCTCGCGCCGAGTGCGGTATTACGTGCCCCAATGCACGAACAAAATCATAAATTATTCGTTTTATACAACACCTTGTCCACAATCACAGTACTAAATTAGTGACCGTCAACTCAGGAAGGCCCAAAAATAAATGTAACAATCAGGCAGAGAATTTTAAACCACCCTGTGTACTGCTTTCAAGCACTCGTCACGATTCGACCACACAGTCACAGGAATCACAAACTCCGCAGGGTCTATACCCATTATACGCTTACGTTAGATCGAGTTAGGCCTGACTGTTGGGCCGATCTGAGATGGCGGTAGATCTAGTAGTAGGTCTAGCAGTTAGACTTTGTCTATTTCCGAAAATGATTTTGTATAAAAACACAGAAAAATAATCAAATTACGGTTTCTCAACTTGAAATGAAGTCTTGATTTTGGGATCACTGTGGTCCACGTATAGCAGATCAGAGTCAAAAGTAAAAACACAGCAGTAGGTGTAAAGGCCGCGATACATGCAACTAGCTCGGTAAAGTCACTGGGTAAAGTAGCTGCGCGTACACGTACACGCAGTACTCCGCCGCGCCTGGTATGTGAGGCTTACCGGCAGCGCAGCGCAGCCGGCCAGCACGTACAATGTACATGTAGTTTGCCGGCGCTTTGCTACGGGTGGGTGTGAGCCACAGAACTCTGTGAGCGGCCATGCATTAGTAGCCCCCCGCGAAACCGTGCTATAGTACCTTCGAGCCATGCAATAGGCCCATGCCAGGGGCCTATTGAATGGCTGTCACTCTCAATGAGTTTGATAGGTATTTTCTATTGAATGTCATGTGACATGTTCTTGGCCAATCACAATTCGACATCATTCTGAGGTGTTGTATAATAAAAACTGATGCATGGCTGGCCATGCATCCAGTAAAAACGGTAAGTACGGCGATGCATGCCCTTTACGGCAAGCCAAAAGGAAATGCATCCAGTAATTTTTTCATCGGGTAACACGATAGAAAACTGGGTTTTTGACAATAAAATTACCCATTCTATAAATCAAATGACGCACATGTCTTTTCGTGCGTCAGTCGGAATATAGTGTGCATGCGGTAACTATGGAATTTAGCCTAAACCCACTCGGCTTCGCCTCGTGGGTTAAGCATTCCATAGTTACCTTATGCACACAATTCCGACTGACGCACTCAGACCTGTGCATCATTTGTATATTATAGAATGGGTAGCGAGAATCCTGCGATATGATTGGTCGAGAGCTGTGTGTTCATTTTTACTGGCCGCACCGCTGAGTCACAGTGGTAAACATGTTATCGCGCACTTAGCAAGAGTACGCGTACTTGTAACAAAGGTTCGCGCACTAAAGCAAGCGTTCGCGCACTCAGCTTGGCCATGCATCCAGTATACGAATAATTTATGAGTTGTGAGTACATAGGGCACGAATATCGCACGAGGCGCGAGATAAGCCACTCGTCTATTCAACAAGGCGCGTAGCGCCGCGTTGAATAGACCAGTGGCGAATCTCGCGCCGAGTGCGGTATTACGTGCCCCAATGCACGAACAAAATCATAAATTATTCGTTTTATACAACACCTTGTCCACAATCACAGTACTAAATTAGTGACCGTCAACTCAGGAAGGCCCAAAAATAAATGTAACAATCAGGCAGAGAATTTTAAACCACCCTGGCCCTGTGTACTGCTTTCAAGCACTCGTCACGATTCGACCACACAGTCACAGGAATCACAAACTCCGCAGGGTCTATACCCATTATACGCTTACGTTAGATCGAGTTAGGCCTGACTGTTGGGCCGATCTGAGATGGCGGTAGATCTAGTAGTAGGTCTAGCGGTTAGACTTTGTCTATTTCCGAAAATGATTTTGTATAAAAACACAGAAAAATAATCAAATTACGGTTTCTCAACTTGAAATGAAGTCTTGATTTTGGGATCACTGTGGTCCACGTATAGCAGATCAGAGTCAAAAGTAAAAACACAGCAGTAGGTGTAAAGGCCGCGATACATGCAACTAGCTCGGTAAAGTCACTGGGTAAAGTAGCTGCGCGTACACGTACACGCAGTACTCCGCCGCGCCTGGTATGTGAGGCTTACCGGCAGCGCAGCGCAGCCGGCCAGCACGTACAATGTACATGTAGTTTGCCGGCGCTTTGCTACGGGTGGGTGTGAGCCACAGAACTCTGTGAGCGGCCATGCATTAGTAGCCCCCCGCGAAACCGTGCTATAGTACCTTCGAGCCATGCAATAGGCCCATGCCAGGGGCCTATTGAATGGCTGTCACTCTCAATGAGTTTGATAGGTATTTTCTATTGAATGTCATGTGACATGTTCTTGGCCAATCACAATTCGACATCATTCTGAGGTGTTGTATAATAAAAACTGATGCATGGCTGGCCATGCATCCAGTAAAAACGGTAAGTACGGCGATGCATGCCCTTTACGGCAAGCCAAAAGGAAATGCATCCAGTAATTTTTTCATCGGGTAACACGATAGAAAACTGGGTTTTTGACAATAAAATTACCCATTCTATAAATCAAATGACGCACATGTCTTTTCGTGCGTCAGTCGGAATATAGTGTGCATGCGGTAACTATGGAATTTAGCCTAAACCCACTCGGCTTCGCCTCGTGGGTTAAGCATTCCATAGTTACCTTATGCACACAATTCCGACTGACGCACTCAGACCTGTGCGTCATTTGTATATTGGTTATTAAAAGAACTTCATGGAAATGAAAATTGAGGGGCTGCTAAAAAGCGAACTTGTATAGTGCAGTCCCCTCACTTACGTTACATTACTGCAATACATTAATTATACATGGCTTTATATACAATACAACGATACATCATGTACCGTACAAGCTAATCATTGAAGTATACAGTTTTCATTCAATCGAATCGGATGGTAACATGAAGCATACGCTTTCACACATACACATACACATACACACACACGCACACACACACACATACACACACACACACACACACACATACACACACACACACGCACACACAATACACATACGCACACACACGCACGTACACACACATGTATGTATCCACATATCTCCCGTTCGCAATATTTGCTACATCAAGTGTCGTTCCATTTGTGCCTTTGAATGTCTATTTATTCAAATTCATGATATAATTCCTTAGAGATGTTTTTCTCAATTCAATATAATTCAATTCAAATGATTTTATTTCCATATAAAGTAATACAAAGCAATATACGTAACGCTTACATGAGTACATAATATTTTAAGGAACTTTAAATCACATAAGTTTCAACAATACAATATTAGAGTGATATCAACTTTGGTTTTATTTTGCAACTCTACATGGAAAAGAGGAATTCACATGAAAGATAGCTTGTGAAATTTCTGAATTACTCTAGGAGATGAAGGCCCCTCATGATCCGTCAAGGACTTTATGTATAAACATTTTTATATCATGACGTCACGCGAAACAAACAGAAAAAAGGACTATGACAAGGACAAGAACGAAAGCAGGGACGGAACAGGCAGGAAAACAAATTAGATGGGCATAACAAAGAAAGGGAGAGAAACGAAAACAAGTGTCTACAATTCAGTTATCTGGAAAGGCCGCCAAGGCATTTTTATTGCAAATGATTGACAAATTGCCTTACATTGACGTAAATAAGGACTGAATTGATCACTGGTTTTTAGTAGTAGCCGTGATAAAAAAAAATAAAAAATCATGGGTGTATACGTACTCGAGCAGGATTCGAACCTACGACCTCATGTGAATGACCTCCGGACAGGCGTCATCTCCACTAGACCACCGAGCTTCCGCCCGACAGCAAGTGTTGCTTCTTATCCTCATAGCATGCAGCGGGCACTGCGTAATTATTCAAATTCATTAAATTCTTCCGTCGAGATGTTTTTTTCATTGCAACTGATTGACAGAATGCCCTACATCGACGTCATTAAAGCCAATGTATTCGACCCTATAAGCAAGGCAAGGAGCGAGCGAGCGAGTGGGAAGGTGTGAAAGGGGTTCCCCCTCCTGCAGTGAGATTTTTTATTATTATTTTTTTTTTTTTGCATTTTTATGTTGTATAATTTGATGCAAATTTTTGCGTGTTTTATCAAATTTTAGGGAAAATATTTGGATGTAGATTACATTTAATAATTTTGCCAATAAAAAGGATATCAATTGAATAAATTTCTTGTATTATTTGTGACAAGAAATGATACATTAACACGAGAGTGTATCATGACGGGGGTATTCCTCCTCCCACACGAGGGTGATTTTGCATTTTATGACCTGAAATTCAGCGATCTGGTGCAAACTTTGGTGAAATACTAGACTTTTAAAACAAAAAAGTAAGGAAATAAGGTCTTTTTAGGGAAGTGCTAAAAGCTAAATCACGGAAATTCAGCTATATTCTACGTGTGCATCTAATATAACTCCTCAAAAAAGTTCTGCAATTCAAGTTTGAGGGGTAATTTTTTTTTTAACCTCTACAGAGGTACTTTATTCATTCATTTCCAAAGCTTTACATCAAACAATTTCTTTCTTTTTTTAAAACAATGAATGAGCACATACTCAAAAAGTACAGATTCTTCATTGGTTATCAAGTAAATGATTTCATCATGTTTGTTACAATCTCAGAAACATTATCTAACAATATTTCATTTCTAAAACTAATCCATATTTTCAAACTATTGTATAAATGCCCTTGAAATAAATGCATCATGTATTGTTTATAAATTGCATACTGCGCATATATCAATATCTTATTTATATTCGTTACATTTGGACTCTTTGATTCCACTCCAATAATCAATAATTTCTCGTTTAATAAGATTGTTTCTCTAAAAGCGAACTGAATAAAATCAGTAATCTTTTTCCAAAACATAGACACTTTAGGACACTCCAAAAGAACATGACTAAAGGTTTCTGTTTCAGAGCAAAATATACACAAATTATCACTTACAATTTTCCATTTGAAAAGATTATATCTATAAGGTAGAATACGATGTAATGTCTTGAAGTAGCATTGCTTAACTTTGTTGTTCCTTAGTTTCCGAAATGTTTGCTTCAAAACAGTATTCCAATCAAAATCAGTACTCAAATCAAATCTGTCTTTCCAATATAACAGTATAGTTAGATCACTTTTCTTACTCTCACATAAAAAACTATGAAATTGTTTCGACGATGTTCTAGATAATCTAATATATTCATTGTCCTTTATTGTATATAAATCAATATCGTAATCTTTGTGCGCGTTTTCACATTGATCTACTTCTAATATACGTTCCACCCATATCTTTGGAATTGCCTTTTTAAGTTTTGAATACTTAAAGTCCACTAATAAATTATCACAATTGAGAGCACAACATATTAACTCGCGAGATTTAAAACATCCATTTTCCACTACATCATTAAGTGTCAAGATACCTTTCTTGTACCATTCTTCAAAAAACAAAGTTTTTCCATTAAAGCATATATTACTGTTATACCACAATACTTCATCTAGTATGTTGCTCACATGAAGAAAATCGATATATCTTAATTCACACCACGAAAGTAAGCAATGAGTGTAGAAACGAGGTAGTTTATGCTTCTTGCATAGTGCTAACATATCTTTACATGAACAGTTTGTTTTCATTATCAGAGGACTTGGACGTATTTTCTCGACCCAAAATTTGAACATAAACTTCCATGGCGAGTCTGGATGACAATTTTGATAATTTGCGAACCACGACAAATACAAGGATTGAAATCGAGCATGTAAATCAAACATATTCAAACCGCCTTTTTCAATAGGATTTAATAAAATAGATCGCTTCACCTTTTCTCTCCTAGAATTCCAAAGGAAATTATAAATCAATTTATTCATTCCATAATGAACTTCTCTGGAAATGGTAGTACTAAGGCTACATACACAAATTGTGAAATGATCAATGATTTGACAATTACCACTTTACCATACAATGTTAAATTTCTCATTCTCCAAAACTTTAAAATAGCTTTGACCTTTTCTAATTTTGAAAACCAATTCAATTGTTCAGATTCCTTTCTGTTCTTTGTTAAAAATACACCCAAATATTTCACAGGATCACTAGTCCAATTCAAATCATTTACAATATTTTCTTGAAATTTCATTGTTACTGCTTTTGTTTTCATGACATTCAAAACTGGTCCAGCAATTTGCCCAAAACGTTTAACTTCCCCGAGTGCTATATTAGCAGACTCTATCGAATTAACAAAAATAACAGTATCATCAGCCAGTTGTGAGATTTTAAATTCTTTTTGTTGAGCTGTGTTGCCGGAAATAGCAGTGATACCTTGTATATGACTGTTCTGCTTAATTCTCAAGGCCATTACGTCAGCTACAAGTATAAATAATAAAGCGGAAAGTGGGCATCCCTGCCTTATTCCCCGTTTTATTTCAAATTTCTCTGATACCCATCCACTATTTATAACGCTCCCTTTAACGTCAAAATATAATGCTCTAATCCAACCAATGAAATATTCTTTAAAATTCATTTTATGCAATAAATGAAAAACAAATTCGTGACGAACACAATCAAAGGCCTTTTGAAAATCGATGAATAATAAAATACCAGGTAAATCACAGTAATCGCAATATTCAATAACGTCTTGAACTAAACGTAATGTGCATAGCCGAACGCCGTTTAATGTAACCTGTCTGATCAAAGGAGATCAACTTTTCTATTACTTTCTTCAATCTTTTGCACAATACCTTTGCTATAATCTTATAATCTATGTTATAATCTATGTTTGAGGGGTAATATATCTCTTGTTGCTTCATCATCATACGTAAATATGGTATCATTAGAAAGCTTCATTATTCTTTTTTACAATGATGTGTCACTTGTGATGCTTATGCAATCTTGGAATACACAGTCTCTCTGAATATGCGGCAAGGTCAAAAATGAAATGTTGCAATTCTGTTTTTCAATAGTGAATTCATCCAAACTTCAATGAAAAACAGACAATGTTTTCTGTCACTGTGTCCTCTCAATTTATTGAGAAATGGTTACATCTTATTAGGTCAGTTATGGATAGCTGATTCCAAGCACAGCAACTACGGCCTGACACCTCCTCCTCATGCTGTTCACCAGCCTTGTCACACAAAGCTGTGGGATGGTGTTCCACTCTTCAATGAGGATCAGCCGCAGGTCTGCCAATGTCGTGCGATCAGTCACTCTCTGCCTGACAGACCAGCCGAGCTGATCCCACAAGTGTTCGATGGGATTGAGGTCAGGCCTGGTCGCTGGCCATTCCATCCTCTCAATGCCCTCATCCCGCAGGTACTAGTTGATGATCCTTCCTCTATGCGGACGAGCGTTGTCATCTTGGAAGACGGCATTCGTCCAAGGTTACGGCGCAAATACGGAAGTGCCACTGCTTGAAGGATTTCATCTCTGTATCGCTGGGCCGTCATGTTGCCATCGATGATGATAAGCGGGGTTTTGCCAACTGCTGAGATACCGCCCCACACCATTACACTTCCCCCTCCAAACACTGTCACTTTGTCGACGCAACAATCTGCAAAAATCATTTGCCAAGATGTCGCCAGACCTTGAACCCACCGTCCAGCTTCCTGAGATAGAATCTCGACTCATCGGAAAAGAGAACAGATTGCTACATCTCTTGGTTCCATCCCAAGTGTTCACAACACCAGCGCATACGGGCATGATGGTGGAAGGCAGTCATTGCCGGTTTTCTTGCAGCTTTACGAGCACGCAAGTTGGTTGCGTGGAGCCGGTTCCTGATTGTTTGATCAGACAATCTTCTGCCAAATCGCCTTTCAAGTTTGACTTGAAGATTTCTCGCGGATAGCTTTCGGTTCCTTAATGCAGACAATGTGATATACCGATCTTCTTGCGGGGTTGTTTTTTAGAGACGCCCACTCCTCGGTCTGTCTTAACTTCCCCAGTTTCAAGAAATTTCACCCGCAATCTTGATATGATGCTTGCGCTCACCCCAAACCGGGCCGCAACATCCTTTTGGGGTATATCTGCTTGGAGTTGTCCAATTAGGCATTTAGGAGATTCGATAAACGTGGCATCTTTAAAATCTCACAAACAACCACTCAGTAAACTGCAGCTCCGGCACACATTCATCCAAGACATGCACTGTCTTCTTAGCACTTTTCAAAACACATTGCATCTTCACAAGACGCTTGAAAATAATGTTGAAAATAATGCTTTTTGCAACATTTCAATAAATACTCTGCCCTATATTCAAGAGTACTGCACATTCCATGATTACATAATCATAGCGGATGGCACATCATTGTAAAGAGGAATAATGAAGCTTTCTAATGATACCACATTCATGTATGATGATGAAGCAACAAGAGATATATTACCCCTCAAACTAAAATTGCAAAAACTTTTTTGGGAGTTTATGTAGGTAGATGAGGTTGTGGGAGGGGGTATCCCCCTCCCACTCGACGGAGCTTTTGCCAAAAAAAAAAAAAAAAAAAAAAAAAACACAAAAAAATCTGATTCAGCAATACACGTTACTGCAGCGAATGTGATTGACTCTATCACATGGCGAGCTATCATTAAAAATATATGACAATAGGAGATGAAAAAGTAGCGAGTAGGAGAGAGTTTCACTGCGGACAGGCCAGCCTGCATGGTGCAATCCCACAACAGGTCCTTTCGTGATAGGAGTTGTAGTATTAGTAGCGTTTTTTTTTTTTTTTTTGACTGGAAATCAAAAGGTGAACAGATTATTGACAAGGACCGGGCCCCTTTCATAAAACTTGTCATCAGTAACAACTGCCGCATTTCTATGACAAATTTGCTCTCAGCCAATCAGATGCAAGGATTTCAGTAGCTTGTCACATCTACGACAACTTGTCACTGAAGACAAGTTTTATGAAACGGGCCCCTGGTCTACATTGCAAAGGGTTGAACCTGTGTCCTTTGCGTACCTTTAATGAGGGACAAGTCTCGCAGAAAAGAGGAATGCTGTTATAATCCTTTCATACCTGCCACGCTCTATAGTTATACCACATTGTCTACACTATGATTCTTTCATCAAAAGTCGAGCGATTTATCTGATTCATGTTTACATAATGGCTTCTAAACAAAGGACTATAATGGAGAATTTCTTTTAGACATCGGCAGCATACATCAGAGGGTGCAAAAAAATCCATTGTATCCGTTCGGCGAGGCATGTCCTTAAATAGATGGAGAAATCAACAATAAGCAGAAGGTAAAAGAGTGGTATGGATGGTGTAGTTATTTGAAATCTGAATGACTCCCCACCCCATCCCAGCAGATCAGCTAGACAGTCGTCATAACAATGTGTTCTATAACAGCTGCTCCCGTTCGCAATATTTGCTACATCGTTTTCGTTCCATTTGTGCCTTTGAGTGTCTATCTCTATTCCCTTCTTCTTCCTTGTACCAGTGCTTTTCTTTTTATCATTACTATCATCTTTATCATTGTTTATGTCCATTATCATTATACTTTAGGAAGTCGACGTTATCATTGATAATTACTGATTATACTCTTTCATTTAAGGCATTTAGTCAAACCGATTCTTTTTTGTATTCTCTTTTGCCTTGAGTAGATAAGTTTACTTTTTGAAATCATACAATTGCAACAGCTGTATAGCACTTATCTGTATACTTTCCTCTGGCAACAAATTACGATAATAACAATTTATAGAAATCGGATAACTTCTTTATCAGGAAGGTGTTTTGAATTAGAAATCAATCATGGTTTAAATTTTCTTCGATCTGTTTGACATTTTCACCAGACACATATATACACGTTTCGTCAGCATAAATGTAACCGATAAACGTTGTAAGCAGTTAGGCAATTCGTTGATAAACATTGTACCATAGATTTGTATATCAATCACCACGACACGCCAACCACCCACTAGCCCGCCCCCTCGCAGGTCAGCTTGCAGCGGTTCTTTTCAATCCGTCGGATGCGTGTTTTTTTTAGACGGCACAGATTGGGGAAACTAAAAATCTGTCGGGGACCCTATCACTAAACCTAACCCTAATCCTAATCCTAACCCTAACCATCAAACCCTAACCCTAACCCCAATCCTAACCCTAACCATAACCATAACCAAAAACCCTAACCCAACGTTTTTCCCATAGGTTTAACACGCGCCATGCCCCAATCTGTGCCGTCTTAAAAAAAAAAAAACGCATCCGGGATGTCAGGGGCCCCGAGTCTTTGCCATCAGTGGTGAGTAAAGCACGCCCTCTTTGAGTAAACTTGTCATCAGAAGTCATGATTGTCATGATCAGGTAGCGCTTGCTGAAACGAGTTGTTAGCTTCTAACACGAATTGCTTCAATGGTTAACTAAACTTGAAGAGTTTGTTGTTAAATCATTTGATTTCTTGTGTCTATTTCCTTTAACAGAACCCTACTACTGGCGACTCGACGAATCGTCAGCAACATGTAGACGACTGTGAGTTGATGCAGACTGATTTGGCAACACTTTCCCCTCAGCTGTTGAATGACGGTAGTTTTCAAGACGGCATCTTTGGGTATTTCTTCAGCGTTAGTTGCTTGACTCTTGCTTGACTTGTCGCGTTTTGCGTATTAAAAACAAGTGTTTGGAAATGTGAGTTATATTATCGCGTTGGTAACCTATGCTAATCCAAAGAATGTGTAATTGTAAAATAAGTTGTAAATATGTATATTATATACGTGTGTTTGCTGGTGACTCTTTGTACTAGGTGTTACAAAAAACATTTCCCACTTTTGATCCTTAATAGTTCAAAAACTATACACAGCATCAGATAGCACTGACACTGATACGAGCAATAGCTGAATAGTATACAATTTTGTTAGAGGTAATTTAAACATGAAAGCATAAATCTGTTTCATTAGATTCAAGATTTATTTTTAAGTTAGGTTTCAGATTTTGTTCTATTTTCAACCTTCTGTACAAAACTTTAATTTTGCACAAGGGTCAGTTGGTGTGTATGTGAGTGTCTGGTTAACACCCAGACAATGGTCCTGAACAATAGCAAGGGTTTGAATGCTCTCCATATTTATGAGAAATTCCACTATCACAGCTATTCTTTATTCATCCTGAAATGCAGTGTATGCAAGCACATGAGAACATATGCTTATTTTTTTCATGTGCATGCATTTTACCCTTTACCATAGATTCAGACTAGCAGTGCCCAGGGCAATCCGTCATGAATGATTAATAAAGCATTCATGTGCCTTGGAGCAAGAGACCAGATAGTCCATGGGCCAAGCCAGATATTGGTACCACCTGAGGTGGCAAAACCTTTTTGGTGTCATTTTGTTTGTCGGGCATAGATATGCTTATCAAGCTATGATAGCATTTCCAAATGAGTAGCTTAGTCATAATAAATGAATTTTTACATAAATAAATAGCGTAATTCTACAAAGTTGTTGTTAACAAGGAAACCAAAAGTTAGCACACGTGCTAGTCGAGAACCAATTTGGTCTCGTTGTTATATCCCTATACTTCTGATTCGAGACTAACCGCTATACAAGGTCAATATAAAGGTTATGATCACTGATCTCCCCTCTAACTGGAGGGGAGATCAGTGGTTATGATGTCCACAGCGCTTAGTCTTTATTCAAGACGGCGAAGGGAATATCCAAAGCTTATAATACAGTGTATATCCCTTTATCTAAAAGCAACAACAACAACAAAGCAATTCCTCGTGAATTTTACCGTATTTTTCAATCATTTAACATTTTCCGATGAAAACGCTACGGTGAAAACGCTAATACCACCCCAATGTCGCTTTATTTCCATCCGACAATGAAAGATAATGCAAAAACAATGTACCGGTACACTACAATACATTATAATAATTAATAATATTGTAAATGAACAGAGTGATTTTTGTTTAAAACTGTATTTGTTTAGAGGGTAGTATAAAAACAGATAATCCCTTTTATTAGGAACTTTAGATATGATAACGGTACATTGTTCTAGATAAAGACTAAGCGCACCGCGTGACAGCTGTGGACGTCATAACCCATTTGATATTCCCTTCGCTGCCTTGAATAAAGACTAAGCGCACCGCGTTTACAACAGAACACCTGTAGACATACAGAAGACAGTGCTCTTCTTTGTATAGCGGTTAGTTTCGATTCAGAAGTATAGGCAGGGCTCGACACTAACGGTGGCCCGGTGGCCCGGGGCCACCAAAAACGCACGTCGGACCACCAAAATTTCAGAAATGAAGAATTTGGTGGCCTGATCGGGCCACCAAAAAAGGTCGGATGTTTGCCTTTGGGCCACCAAAAATAAAAGTTAGTGCGGAGCCCTGGTATAGGGTTATAAAAACGAGACCAATTTGGTTAAAAATTCATTTATTATGACTAAGATACTCATTTAGAAATGCTATCATAGCTTGATAAGCATATCTATGTCCGACAAACAAAATGACACCAAAAGGGTTTTGCCACCTCAGGTGGTACCAATAACCTATTTTTCGGGTCTTGGCCCATGGACTAAGAAGCCTAGTCTGCAGAGCTCTGAAAAAAGGTGGTATTCGTGGTATTCATGTTTACTGTTCAGGGTCATTATAAGCACGCACTCATCTACACATCATTGGTTCCTGTGTAAAGTTCGATTTTGTACAGAGGGTTCAAATTTTGACCAAAACCTGGAACTTAACTTTAAAATCAATCATGGATTTAATGAAACTGATTCATGCTCTCATATTCAAATCACCTCCAACTAAATTGTACACTATTCAGCTATTACTCATATCAATGACAATGTCATCTGATGTATAGTTTTTTTAACTATTAAAGATCAAAAGTGGGATTTTTTGGTAACACCTATTAATGTGCGTTTGTGTGTGCCTGTATCACTGTGTTTGTGCGGATACGCCTATGTAACTTATCTTAGCTTCCATTGTATTGTAACCAGTTTTAATGTTATCTTGTAATCATGATTATAGACCATGCCTATTTCGTTTTATGGTGCATGATTTGAACGAACATTATCATTAAGCTAAATGGAATTGAATATTTTTTTCTTGGCGCCAAATGCACATTACGTTGACTCAATTACTTAGTATAGTATTTCCCTTCCGATTTCGTTGTCAGGATTGTTTCGTGTATCGCCAGACGTTCGCCAGTCATATCCAGCCGTCTTTACCCAACCTACCTGAAGATGGGTTGGCCTTCCTTGCAACATCAATGCCACCTACCAGTCAGTCTTCTTCAAAGGTGAATAATATTTCAGTTTACTGCCTACTCATGTTATCATTAAAAGTTAAGTTAAAAACGGAATGTTGCATAACTAATTTATCATGGTTGAGGACGTGTCCCAAGTATACTAGGGGAAGTGTCTATGGGAAATGTGTTTTTTTTTTAGCAAAATCAGCCCGTCCTCAACGGGGTAAGCTAAGACTTAGTCACTGGGATTAAATTACGTGGAACCAGAAAGAGAACGCTTTTACGACTCTGGGGGCACGAAGGTTGGAGAATAGTGGAATGATGGATAAGATTATATACATGTACTTTACCCATACTTTCGAACAGAGTCTCGAGTTCGAAGGCGTACGTGCTTGGACAAGATGATATTACCCATGGTGTTTCTCTAGACCCATGTGTAATGCTCTGTATTGCGAAATTAATAAACTCGATTTCGTCAGTCTTTATTACTGATATTTTGATCAATACCATTTCATCTTAGTGAATACTACATTATAATCATTAAATCAATGTTGTATAGGCACTTCCTACCTGATCATAACAATATGAATCAAAGTTAGTGATTTATTCAGGTCCAAAGGAGAATATTTAGTAGCAACACATTCTTATTTCTCCATTCCCATGTCTGCACGAACAGGGAGCTTTGCATACAAGTTTAGCAGCACCAACAGCTTACAACGATGGGCTCGCATTACGAATACGTTCAGCAATGTACCCGTTGCGCTACGGAGCGGCGTCGAAGCAGCAAGCTTGTTCGCCGACAGCTTCGTCTACTGCTTCCAAGAAGGTCGCTACTACAAGATGAACGACGCCACCATGTGGTTCGAACCAGGTTCCTCTGACGTCATCAGCAACCTTCTACCCAATTGTTGGAATCTTAATCTCGACAGCCAATCAGACTGCTCTTCACACACACATCAACGTGATTCTGGCAGTGTTTGCTCATGAGAATTCCTGTCTAAATAACGGACTTCTCTGATAGTTATGGAAACGTCACATTCTGCGGTAATATTGATGTCACTGTTAACATGGTTAACATATTGTCTTTGTTTATTATCTACTTATCTCAGGAAGCCAGTAAACTCAATTTGTAAAGGAGACCTTCGTGCCTGTCTCAATAGCTAAATACGAGTCTGGCTGTGGCTGTTCGTGAGAGTTCCAGTCGGAAAAACGGACTTTTATGATATGTTCACGTCACGTCCTGCAGCAAATACCTGATCTCATTACATCATCTTTGTGCATTACGAAACCAAGTGAACTAAATTTGTAAAGAAGACGTTTGTGCCTCTCTCGATAACTTAATACATAGTAGGAAGGACTTTGAAATAACAACAAGGAAGTGTTGTCCTCTGATACATTCCTATAGGTAATTAGATCTCGTTTAGTCTTTATAGAAATATGACTGGACCAATGTTTACATCCACCTGAATGGTAACAAGTCACATGTTGTGATAAACCGATCGAGAAACTTGTAGCCTCTTGCCTCTTTAAACATTACCGTAACTACGTACTTATGTATTTAACTTCTACAAAGAAAGGTAAGATAATTTGCAGGACATATTGTAAAAATCTTCAGAAAATATTCTATGCGATGGATATTAAGCATGGATAAACTTTGTGTGAAACTTATATAAAGAGCAATGCAAAGTCTGTTGTGATCATGATAGTATTTGAATTTGTCAAGACGGATAAAGAATCAGGAGTTTAGATGAGTTAGATTTGAATTCTTGATTTTATGATGTAAATAAAAATAATTAAGTAGAAACATGTGTTCTCGTATTCATATTTCAGACGTTTTCTAGTGTCTTTTGTTTCTAAAGAAAGACCGACAGCAGGATTTCTGAAGGGTTAAGAAACAGAAACAGACACACACACACACACACACACACACACACACACAGAAATCCGCTCGAAGCCCATATTCTAGCCTCTGTGATTTTTTTTTTTTTTTGTAATTGCAGACTGTATAGCATTTTTTTATATCCAGAAAAGTAAGATAAAACATGATATCTGGTTTGCTCTGGTGGAATGTTGAGCGAGTTATTCGTTTTACTTTTATTTTCCTTTTCTTTCTGGTCCTGTTACCGTTTTCATGTTAAAAGACGTGTGTGTGTGTGTGTGTGTGTGTGTGTGTGACGTCTGTTATTAACTAATATTATGTTATATATAACTTATATTCGGGAGAACGATCTGTAACCGGAAAATATTGAAATGAAAGTAATTTTGAGATCTCATGCCTTTAAGGTGCACTGTATTTTTGTTGTAATGTCAAATTAGTTTTTCTCCCGACGTCTTTCGGTTTACTGATAAGATGAAAATGTGAATTTCTCATTATGATAGCAATGATGCTGTATAGTTCTTACATAATTTGGTACATTATTACCAAACAGAATGAATAACATCTACGACAACAAAACAGCTGCAGGCAAATTCTTCAAAGAAACACACCATTCGAAGCATGAATGTCGATGATAACATATTACTTTTAACGATATTTTCTCTCTGTGTTTGACAATAATCCCTGATCAGTACTAATATATAAATAGAAAGAATATTTATAAACTCTGAAATCCATAACAGTAGAAAAATTCAAATCTGGTTTGGAAATCAAATTTGATTTATAAATATCACCTGTATGATTGCGATCGTCATTCACACTCACATCAGATCTGTCGGATTTTAGCTGATATCTCTCAGATAGACTCTTTTACCATCTTATTATTTGTTTCGATATGACTGCTCTGATGTTTGCGGGGAGAGATAAGAATCCGTTTTCAGCAATTACAATTTCTTGATGGGGAAAACCCCATCTGGGTTCTGAAATTTTATTTAAGATGCTATGCTTACAAACAAGTCATATTTTCAGCTACGAGCTAGAGGTAAAAGAAATGTGTATCTTTTTTTTTTCTTCAACCAATTCGTCTGTTCGCTAGGAGTGAATAAAAAAATTGTTCCTCCTTAGGTATGATAACTTCAGTATTGTTTTTAAATGCTCTAAGAGTTGTGCTCTTTTGCATGACCATAATGAAATATCAGGGGATGGGTGTGAGTATAATATTCTAGGAAATAGAATTGCAATGCAAGTCGCTTTCCCATCATCAATCATACCCAATACACTACTGTACCACCAAACGTGGGTGGTCAAAATTATATACTGTCGCGCAAGAGTCAAAATGACACATGCGATGTCAGTGTTCAAATATAAGACTGTAATGTTGTCCATACATTACCTCTACAATGAAAATTATAATACATTTGACACTTGAACGTAAGATACTTAAGGGTTGACATAGTTTTAGGTGAGTGGAGGATTCAGATTTTAACGTTTTGCGAGATGATTAGAAATAACTTAGAAAACATAGAATTCTAAGAGGAATTCAAAGTTTATTTGATGAAAATCGGTTATAAAATGGCCGAGGTAAAAAAAAAATAAAATAAAAGTGGTCTTAATAAAAGGTTGGTCAAACCTTTTATTATGATACCACTCTGTCTTTGGATATCTGAGCCATTTCAAAACCAATTTTCAACAAACAAACTTTGAATTCCTTTCAGAATTGTATGCTCTATAACATATCAGAAAAGGTTTCTCATTATCTCACAAATAGTTGGAAACCTGAAGCCCAATCTCATTATCATTATTATTATTGTTATAATCATAAACAAAACTGAACACCATCCATTTGATGAGACAATGATCGTCATGTTTACTTCAAAATCTCTAGCCAAATTCTCTTTTACTTCACTTCACCCTCACATTGTTGTACCAAATTCATAGATCCTTGAGTGTTTGAGAAAGTTTTTTCTTTAATGGTATTCTTTTTTCGTCCTATGTGCCACTATCATTTCGACTGCAAAATAGACCCAAGATGTATTAGATGTATTCACAGTCGACGCCATGGTAGACTCTGACCGGAAGTGTGGTCGGGTCCGTAAATCCGGTCACCAGCAGGTACTCCCTGACCTCGGCATCGTACAGCTCGTCGAAGGTGGCCGGGTCGCGGGCGAGCACAAAGAGGGAAAGCGCGCGACTATCCGTCACCACCGAATACTCGTATTGGTCGTTCACGATGGGGCCGAGCTTGATGATCCAATCTGAAAAACGAATACATGAATAAATGAGCACACACACAAAGACCGTATCAGGGCAATTACCCCTGCTAAATACTGGTTAGTGATAAGGTACCGTTAGAGTATATGATTAGGTTTAGCGTTATAGGTTTAGTGTTGTAGTTTTGGTTGGGGTTAGGTTTAGGGTCTGGATTTAGGATTAGGGTTAGGGTCAGGGAATGGTCTGGGTAATTGCCCATGCAGGGGGTAACTGCCCTAGACCCAACCACACACACACACACACGCACCGCACACACACACACACACACATACATGCAATGTATTATTTTGATAGAGAGATAACTGAGTTGCCCAATAAAAAGACGAATGCATGAATGAATAGATATACTACGAAATATTCATCCGCACTAAACTATTACAATAACTCTCTACCACTGTCTACGCACTTTATCTAACTTCGGAATACAAACCAAGAGAACATAATCTCTCTACAGTATCTGTTACCATTGAAATGCAAGCCATATTTCTCCTGTTCTATGTTTTTGTTACATGGACGATATTTTTTTGTTATCATCTCATGACCTAGTTTTGACCGTCGAAAATATTCAACACTAATACATGGTATTCCCCCAATATCTCCTCTTTGTAGGTCTGTAGCAGTTGACAAAGTAAGGAGCACGGTCCTATTGAAAAAAAAAAAAACATATCCGGCAAAGGATGATAACATTTTTTTTTTCTTTATGAATCTCAGTCTCTCTATACTTGAATCACTAGCAAAAGCAGAGTTCGACTACGTGCAAATCGGACAGCAACCAACAGAGCGACTTACAAGGGGAAGCAGTGGGCACACCGTCCAATTCGACCAAAAGTTTGCCAGGTTCCCTCGGCAGCGGGATGTAGGCGAAGCCCTCGATGATGTCAGACTTGCCGTCGCGATTTTTGTAGGCATTCCGGACGGTAACGTTGGTGTCAGAGATCTTACCGTCTGTGGTTTCATAATAAACACGACAAACAAATCTACATGTATCTTTGAAAAGTATATTTCCTGATAAGATTCAAATGCAACAACGAGCAGTAATGGCTTTCCAATCCTAACCTACTCGGGAATTCCGGTCTAAAATTATTGTGAAGATATATATATATATATATATATATATATATATATATATATATATATATATATTCACAACAGTAGTTCAATATGAAAACTCCGTAAGAGACAGTTTTTACGAATTTTCGCCCATAGGGCTTTGCCAAGTCAATGGCAGATTTTATTTTGAAGCAGATATAAATCAAAATAAAAGATGCGTCGTCATATTGAACTACTGTTGTGAATCAATACTTTCCTGGACTCCGAGCAGAAACCTATTGCTGTTATATATATGTACGTACATACTGTGGTACACTGTATCTAAAGACATGTCAACGACATTAATATGTGCAGCCTTCAATGCTGCACATAATATATAAATATAACGTTGTGTTTATTCTCTCTTTCTCCTGCATTCTTACCAACATAATTACGTACAAAAAATGTTTCGCATTACATTCAATCCAGCTTGTATTTCATCACTTATTTTACATTATGGAATCTAGATTGCTTGCGTCCACGATGGCACGTGCTGTAGTTTTTTTCCCCTTTTCTCCCCTTTTTTCTTTCTTTTTTTTCTTTTTTTCCCTTTTCTTTCTTTTTCCCTTCCCAATCATCTTGATGTCAGTTGACATCGGTTCGTTTATTTTGTTTTATATTGCTGTTTTGTGTATTTTCTGAGGGTCCCATATCGTACAAGCTCTGCTTCTTAGTGGGACCCTCCACTTCCATCCTCATCCTTAGTTGACTTGTATTATACGCTTTATGTATATATTAACAAAGATGTAATCGCATCTACTTCTCATTTTCATATACATGTACCTTATCAAATTATGTTCTGCAAGTATTACAAATATCCTGTACATATGCAATGTATATAATTTCTTTGTTTATTTGATGGAAGTGAAAATAAAGTTGAACTGAATTGAGTTGAATTCAATTAATAGCAAAGGTCTTGTTTGAGGCTCAAAATGTCATGGGACATTTCACTTCATACTCACAATCTTTTTGAAATGATTTGACGAAAAGAAAAAAAAAACAACTTTGCCAAACGGATAATTTTCTGGAGTGGAATATTTAGATTAACCTTAATCTTAAGTTGTAATGGACAAATTTGAAAGTGAGATATGTTCGTTATTTGTCTCCGTGTAATTCCATTCACAGTCCTTGCTCTTTTTTTAAAGATGCATCCATGATTGATATTTAACGTCATTCACATATACTCGAAAAAAAAAAGAGTCTTACACGTTGCTGTAATGCACTCAGCCCCTCCTGCTCCTGTGAAGAAATCAGCCCAGTAATCTGTGTACATCTGCAAAATCACATAAAAAAAAACAAAACATGATAAACTGTTTCAGATATGCGGACTGGAGACACGAAGTCAAGGATGTGGTACGTAAACAATGGAAAACAACAGATGTCATGCGAGATTAATGCCAAAGTGATTGTGACGATACTAGTGAGAATACGTGCCGCCAGACCACAATGCTGAAAAGGTCATACCCAAAATGACAACTTAAGATAACAGTCATGAAAGCAGTCATCGGAGGAGACAGAGAAGGAACCTGACAAAGTGGTGACCTAAACAAAATTTAAAGGAGAAATGAGAAAACAAATCCGTACGGATAATTGTGACTTCAGAAATTAAGACGTCTTTCCCACAGTAGGTAGAAATAGGAACTGATTTTCTGTCCTTTTTATACCACCCTTTTGTTTTTTAGCTGTAGCTTCTATGGTGTCGTCTTGAGTCACATGAGCAATGTTTGATGTGTGCTATGTAACATGATGTAATTTTATAAACAAAGTATACATTACAAATGTGTGAAAGTGAGTTGATTTTAAATATAAACGTAGTAGTGTGTTATTTTTCATTTTCATTTCAGCTTCACGTGCATTAATGATTTAGTTTTGCTAATAACGACATCCAAACGAGGTGAAGATACAAATCTATCTGTGAAATTATCTGTAAAACTTAATGCAAGCTTTGGGTTCGTTCTTGGTGCGAAGCTTCATCTTCCAACGGCTAAATTAAAATAATAACTCTCAAAATATTTTCAACGGGTAGAATCACGAAGTACTCATTAAAATTTAGACAGTTACAGTCATGCGTGAAATAAAATAGTCGAGCCAGGCCAGTCAAACAACTGTAGTAAAACTAGAATATTTACAGACTGAAACCATGGAGAAATAAATCGCAAGCTCTATGCACTTACGGGATGATCTTCTGACATCACACTACATTACCGCCTTTTGATTGTCTAATATCTCTCCGCATTACGCTTGAATTTCTTTACAAAACAGTACACTCGTGTTAACTTGTAACACAAAACTCTAGTAAATAGAAGGTAGATATAGCTGAAACGAAAAATTAATGAAATAAACTATGATGCGCACTAAAATTATGTTCTGGGGAAAAATTAAAACAGGAATAGAAATCAAATCCTGGTGTAAGAGAGAAAACTGTCTACATGGACTCAGATTATTCAGCAACGAATCTATCTATTACAATGAGAGGGTGTCTCGACGGACATCGTTCGTCGTTCACCTCAATATGACACTTACTTGATACCACACTCCGACATATTTATTCACATCGATGTCGTAGACAGTTCCTAGGCCTTGGACCGAGGGCGAAAGGCACAGAATGGAGCAAAATATGGCGAGAAATGCTACACCGGAACGAAACATGATTTTTTTTTTCTTTGAAGGATAATTTGATACAAAGCTACAAGTCAAAGTGTCGGGCTGAGGAAAAAGGATGGCATCCGAGAGCGAAGTTTGATGGACGCTGTAATTGCTTGTGTAGGTCTGTTGGGCGGTGGTGGTATACACCTTGGCAAGAATGATATAGCATTGATTAATAAGTATGGCGATATCAGAAGGGTGTTCGCGGACTTTAACCCTAACCTCGCGAACTTAAAATGATTATCAAGAGTGACTTCTACGATGAAGAACTGGTAGGCTATAAATCCTGCCCAAGGAGTTAAACAGGACGGAGTAATGATTTTGTCTCCCAGTACACCTTTACAAAGTGTGACTGGAACTTCCTTCGACAAAAATTATGATAAATATTGCTTAAGAGCATATCTTGGCCATCTGTCAGAACACATGTCTCAATTCTCGTCACACCCATACGCACAGAAATGTAGAATTCAGTCCTACTAAGTATCTATTTAGTTAGTGCTAATCATCTGCAACCAACCCTGATAAGGAAAAGCAGATAGACAAACAATTATTTCTTCTTCTTTTTTTTTTTCCTTTTGCACGAAGCCTGAGTAAGGAGATACCTTCTTGGCCTCAAAGTGATAACAGCTCCCTTGATAGGTTCTCATGAGTCAACCTCGAAATACCTTTATCTGGTTAATTATCAACAGATCTAGCCTGTTTTGATAAAGATTTGTAGGTATACAAGACAGTTATCAAATTGCTTCAATAATACGATGAGGATAAACTCATAAACCGATTTTTCTTCCTTCGATATTAATAATGACTCCAGGAAGAAGCGTGCACCAATGCGTGAGGAAAGGATTACACAATTCGACTGACTTATTTTTCTATCATTTTTCAAGAAAATGTTTCATAACCAATATTGCCGTGATGTAATGGAGCCAGAAATTATTCTGTAATAATGACAAATGTTGTCACTGGAAAATGACTGCAAATATATATACATGGGAAATTCCAAGAGCAGATGACTTAAGGATATATCTGTCTCTATATGCATTTTGATGACATTACAGATCATCGCTCTCAATGTAATATTGTATATCATTACTGAGATTTTAGCACCTGTATTAACAAGTCGTTGTTCAATATGCTATGTTGAAACGATCCTTAAAAAAATATGTATGTCATACGGTCCTCTTTTCAATATCTCAGTTGCTATATTGCGCATCAATACACGGGGTTTTTAATTTACATAATTGATTTTAATTTTCATATTAAAAAATACATTGAGGGAACATAAAGTACATAACAGCTACAAAAAAAAATGTAGAGTGAAAGTCATACCAGTATTTTGTAGACATTAAAAAAATAGAGAGGGATACAGAGAGAGAAAGAGAAAGATATAAACATGAAGGAAACGGTCGAAAAGCTAAAGCTTGCAGAAAGCTTGTAGGAACTGCAAGTTTTTGAGAAATATAAATTCCTAGCATCAATAAGATGAAGATCAGGAATAGTTTAAAGCTGACCAAATAAGCTAATACTCAAATTTTAAAAAAAAAGATAAACACGGGAAATTTCTGTATTCTAGGACAACCATGATGTACAGTAGACAACTATCTATTTCGCTTTGTATTAGTTTATTTCAGTTGGATTTACTTTCCATACGACATCCAACAAAAGGTACAACAAAATACAAAGCATGCATGGCACCGTAACATTATTTGATCAGTTTGAATATTGTTAAGATCGTGCGAAAAATTTTGGGCCTAGCTAAATTTCGCAAAAGTGTGGGCGAACAGACATGCTTCTGATAAAACATATCAAACATGTCAAACAAAATAAGGAATTTTAGAGCTGGTTTACCAATATATCCAAATATTATGCCTACCAGTGATATACAATGCTGTTCCTTACAACGCGAAAGCCTGCCCGATGTCTACCCGACATAGCAATAATAAATGCAAGTAAACCGTATTCCAGGTAAACAGGTGTAGACCATACTCACTAAAAAAAAAAAGAAATAATTTTGAAAGGCACGTTGTCAGCCCCCGGTGAAACATATTAATAACACTTTATCAATGCACTTGCCAACTGGTCCAACCTGTACTGCCCCCACCCTGGCAAAAGAAAGCGAGTGACGAATGTAATATTTCTTGTAAATGAATAAACAGTGCTCTTGATTGCACCGACAGTCAACATCAATATGCCGTGTTTAAAAGTTTCAATTGTGGCATTTTTACGTCATCGAAATGATCAGGGTCACGTAGCTGATCCTGACGAGATGTATGCGTAAAACTTTTTAGCGATCATGGCGTATAGTCAACAGTAAACATTGATTATCAAATTTATGACGATTCTAAATTTGATACAATTATACTTCCATTTCTCACTGCTCCGTTATATCACGTTAACACAATTTTAACCTGACCCTATTATCATTAAAGCTCTCTTCAGCTAATTGGGGGAAAACTTAATGGGATTACTAAAATAAGGCTATTCCTGCTCACATTCCATCCAATTCGAAGTGATATAGTAAATCCCTGAATTCGTGCAGTGAATAAATGCTTGTGTTTAACATGAAATGAAAATGATAAATGTTTTTAGTAACGACACTATGAATGTCATTGTGGTTCCTCTCGTTAATCAGTCGTCACCCCATGGTAATGTCTTTCATCAATTAAAGGGTGTGTACAGTTCTGGTCGAGGTGAGGATTTAGCTTTTAACATTTTGCGAGATATTCAGAAACCACTCTATAAGATGTCAAAGAGCATGCAATTCTAAAGGGTATCAAAAGTTTATTTGATGAAAATCGGTTTTGAAATGGCTGAGATATCCAAAAACAAGGTGAAACAAAGAGATCTTAATAAAGTTGTGGCCTGTCGCCTTTTATTATTATCACTTTTTTTGATATCTCAGCCATTTCAACACCAATTTTCATCAAATTAACGTTCAACCCTTCTTAAAATTACATGCTCTTTCATATTTCATTACAGGTTTCTCATTATCTCACTTACAAATGTTCAAAACATGAATCCCTTGCCTCAACCAGTACTGTACAGTCCCTTTAAACTCCCCGCAGAATTAAAAACAAGAGGCCCTTATACGCGGTTCCTCACCCCAATGAATGTGTCTGCCCACCAACCGCATCCATTTAAATAAACATCGAGTTCCTTCAATGCGTAATTCATAATTCCCTTGGTTCTCAAAATGTCTCTTTTTAATTCTTGATAACTTCATACTTCATGCTCCTGTTATTATGAGCCGCTTTTTACACAACTTTGTTTCATTTTGTTCAAATCTTTCAGCGAAGTTTTTCCTGTTCTAACTATTTAGTATGCCTTGTATGACGAGTTTCAGTGAAATGTCACTTAGTGTCAGAATAGCATTAACTTGAACCGAATTGAATGCGATGCGTTGTAATCACTTGTGCCGAATTAGCTTAGAAACGTGCGTAACTGTTGTTGATAATTTTCATACTGCATCTTAATCTGGGAAAGAACGTTGTCTGTTAGCGGTGGTGATTCCAAAACGTCCAGCTGATGTTCAATGAGTAATTTACTTTACGCATCTCAAACGGATCAGTCAGGGAGAGAACAAGATTAACAATTTCGTAACTGAAATGCACGTGGATCATCCACTGTAAAATCTTACGGCTCACTCCAAGTTTTTGAAGCTCACGTTTTCTAACACGTTTCCATACTTGCACTATCCTATCCTTTAATGTGAAGCTACAAATCTTCATATTATTTTTCTGTCTTAAAGTCGCTCTAATACAGCTCAAGCAGAGTGATGATGTAACGAATGGCATGAAAATTACATAATTTAAAGAAAAAATCCTATAAAATACGCGAACACCCGTTACTTAGCACAGTTACTTCCAGAGGACTACAAAGAACATTCAGCTCTTCTGGAGACATCCTCAGTTTCTTCTCTTCTGCTCGAAGAAAAATCTCCAAGACAACCATGAAACAGACGCTGACAGTCGCTCTCTTTCTCATCTTTGCCGTTCTCGGTGGCCACGCCCTGGAGGTGGTACCCGAGCTAGATGCCACTGCCTACGTTGGAAGATGGTACCAGGTGAGACTGTCAAACTATCTCGATTTCTTGAAGACTTCAAATGCTTTCATTGATGAACGTTTATGATGGATGTTTGTATTCGATATAGAACGTGCTCTTTTGGTATATATTTTGCTCACACTTTAGGTGAACATGATTTCTCCCCATAAGAAAGGAAATAGGACTGGAAGTAGGCCCTATGAGTTGAAGAAAAACAATGACTTTGATAGCAAAGGAAACTTGAAGAATTATAACTTCGTATCTTTACAGCATCCAATTTATTAGAATATCTTCATTTTGCAGGGTATGATGTGAGGAAGTATTAACTTTACAATTACTGATTGTTACATTATTTTTTGCACCATAGGTTTACACAAACTACTGGGCTGATCTATTTTCCAACGTGATGGAGCCTGACTGCGTCACAGCTGATTGTAAGTAAACTTAGCCTCTTAAAAAGACAAAATATTCCACAAAAAAGTTATCAGGCTTTGGACAGTTGGCTTCGGGGGACTTAAAGACAGAATATACTGATATAACATCGCTAGCTACAAAGTAATAACTTAATTGTAAGTAAAATAATGATATCTCATATTTCAAATGCGGTCCGAAACATTAATGCAACTTGTCTTTGGTAGTACTTAGCAATTGACGTTTTGCCATTGAATTAACACATTGTTTCCACGTTTGTCACATGGATTGATTTACATGGTGGCTACGAGTCCCATCACCACTTTTCAGTCATATGCCGGGCAGAAGGGAATCTATCATTTTTTTTTTTAAATCATTAAGACAATGTCCGAATGTTTTGTAATAATTCGCTCTTTTTGGCGGAAAATGTTTCTATATGCGTGTGTGCCCAGCTTTTGGCTGAAAAAAAAAAATTGAAGCGTTTTAGTACATGATAATTCTAAATGGAGGATTAGGAAGAAAATAGTTCGTGTATTTTTTTTTTCTGTAACGAAGACGCCCAAATCAACGCCACGTTCCTGTCAGTCTACAACGCCAACTACCGGTTCGACGAGAAGTACACGGATGACATCAGCGGCTACGCCTACATCCCTGACCTGTCGACACCGGGCAAGCTCAAGGTCGTTCTCGAAGGCGTCCCCGTGGAAGGAGATTGTGAGTGATGATAGAGAATGCAAAGCGTTAAACCTTGCACGTTTATAAAATCATAGCATAAGTCTTCTCGCAACATGCTGATTGTAGCAGCGTCTTGCTGCCTTGTTGGTTTATAAATGATGAAGGGAATGTTCCGTCTTTCTTACCATTAAAACAAGGAAGAGAAATATCCTTTCTGCCTTGATTATCATGATCAAAGGTGTTCTTATTATAATTGTGTTTAGACGATGTTGCGCTGAAATAGACTGTAAAGAATATACACTATATTCAGTACACAGGAAAGTGAAACTACACTAAAAAAAATCCCGGTCAGAACTGACCCGGAACTGGGTCCGTTTTGGTCACACACCGTTCCGGGTCAAAAATGACTTGGAATTTGGTCATGAAGACCCGGAATGGGGTCACCCTGACCCAATTCATGACTCTGGATGGGGTCATATCTGACCCCATTCCTTGTCATTTCTGACCCGGAACGGGGTGTGACCCCAACGGATCCTTTCCGGGTCAGTTCTGACCCGGATGTTTTAAGAGTGTATACAAGTTTGTTAGGATTTCCTCTCTAGAAGTGTATTCTGAAGACGGTATATGAGTATCTTTCTTTTTGTGGGGTGGGGATGGGGACTATTATAGGGGAGTGAGAGAGAGAAAAAAATGTCAACATCATCACAACGCAATCCTCCATTCATCCACAGATTGGATCTTCGAGCTGGGACCGAAGATAAACGGCCAGTACCAGTACAGTCTCGTAACGGACGGGGAAAAGGCCCGACAGCTCTTCGTCCTGGCCCGCAACCCTTCGCAGTTCGCCCTGCTGTACGAGAAGCAGGTGCTGAACTCCGTTGAGAGCGCCGGCTTCAGGGGCCCGCTGAAGAGGCCCTACGCGGTTCCTCATCCCGACGAATGCGTCTACCCACCCATCGCATCCCTTTAAATGAGCATCGGGTTCCTCCACTGTATAATTCAAACTTATTTATTCCCGAACCCACGTCATTGCTATTACTCTTAGAGTATTTATTCTTGAACAGAGTCACGTTCACCATGGCTTCGTTTCTCATATTGACTCTACCGACTTATCATTTGTTATCGTATTACATCTGTTTCTATTTCAATGTAACACATGCATGTTTCTTACAAATTTCATGAAAACTTATCTTAGAGCGTTGCTATCCACTGTTAAGTTCTCTGTTTCTAAACCAAAACAACTTAATATGTTTCACATGTCATCTCTTTTCCGAAAAAATTGACAGTAGTAACGAAACAAGTCATCAAGTCAATTTTATGAGCTCATGTATTATTGTTTGAATTTCTCGATCGATCATAACTCAGCTATTTCGATATGATTGTGAAGAGTTTGCTTCCAAAATGCGCTAAATCCAATGAAAAATAATGGATTAAGCGCCTTTCGGAAGTAAGCTCTTCATGTGTAAATCTTCATCAACTGGAATGATTGTTAACATTTCGAGATGACTTTTGTGAATCATAGATATTCTAGATATTCTTTAGAAATATTTACACTGCCATCAGGCAAATAACTTTCTGTTTACTGTATGCCACGGAATTTTGCGCTATTTATTGAATAAAAGACAACTGTTCAACTGCATAAATGGTGAGTACATTTTCTTCCTTCTTCATAGTCCGCAATCGTATCAAATATATAATATGTGTATATATATATATATATATATATATGAAGAGTTTGTTCGCAAAAAACCGATAAGTCCATATTTGCCAAATGGAGATATTTGCGATTAAAGGTCAAGAAAAATATGGAGAATAACAAGGAAATTTGTGCTTCTTTTGACCATAACTTCAAAAATTTACTTTTATATGTAGTGACCAATATATCATATAAAAGGTATTATTTTGTACTTTATGACAGGAACCATACTTGAAAATCTTCAAAAGTGGACTTATCGGTTTTTGCAAACAAACCCTTCATATATACATACATATAAACTGTATACAGTGTGTATACCTTTGCGTCTGCGTGCTTAAGAAATTTATGAGGATACAAATATATGTTTCTGTGTGTGGGTGTATGTGTGTGCGTGTGTATGTAGAGACAAAGTGAGAGGGGGCAGATAATCAAGTGGAAAGTTAAGAACACCCCATTGTTACACAAGTAAGTGGGTTGTTTTTATTTTTTCCAGAGAAAAGGGGCACGATAAAGCTTCATCGCTACAAACTAACACATACCACGAGCTGTATGAAGCATATTCAAAAGAAATATGAAATGTCATTTAATTTTTTTTTTTAACATCCAAGTGTGTTCTGAAATTATACAAAACACAAAATCTGAACATTTTGCTCGAAATTTTCCGATCTGATTTTGGGTCTTCTGTGACATTCATAATAATGTTCAGTTCCGCAACAAACTGAATTTGATTTAAGCCGAATAACTATATAATAAACTTCCCCACTGAGCAGTTTCATAATGTAGTGCATTTTTTTCTCTTGATGATTGTGGAAGTAAGATACTTGAGATACAGGAAGCGCAGCAATAGGAAAGGAAGACATAATATTAGATGGAAGCAAGTGTATTAGAGATAAGATAACAAATAAGAAAACTGAATCGTTACACATGAACTGCTCGTAGTTCTTTGGAATAAGTTTCAAAATAGAATACGTGCAACGTGAAAGCATTGAACAGTTCGGGAAAAAATATGACTACGTCAAAATGAAATCTTTATCATTGACTTCTACACAACGTTTGCATGGTATGTAATTTGTTTAATTCAATCTTCTCATCACACATCTTCCTTTGTTTAAAAAAGCCCCAAAATGACTTTTTTTTTAATATCATTAATGGCTAAGTTCGTTTCAGTACATTTTTCCTTTCTTTTATTTTGACCCATTTCAGCTACTTTAATGCATGTTTGTTTTGAAGGTACATGTATAACTGTCAAGCTGACACGGCGTTTTTGTACATCACAATCATTCTAAAACACGAACACAGCGACGCGAATCTTGACGAAAATTCTTGTTCTATTTATTTTTCACTATGTTCTTAAAACTACAAAGAAAAAACAAATCGACCGGCTTCCATAGAAAAGATGATTGTAGATGTTTAATTATAACAGCAACTTTTTACCTAAGATATTTCACGACTCATTTCATCGAAACAGTCATATACATAACTATCCCACGCGACGATCCGACGAATTTCATCTTCCATTAATGAGAACCGCACATGCCCGAAGTACATTTCTCTATACCGGACCCAGACTTTGGAATAATCTAGATAATAGTTTAAAAGATTCCCCCAAATTTGTTACATTTAAATACAAATTCAGAAAACACCTACTCTCTACTTATAATTCCAGATAATATAAATTGCTTTAATTCATGCTTGAGCTTTCACCTGTCCTGATGTCGCAGCACTTGGCGTGTTCTGTGTGCAGACCTCCCTTCTTTCTTCTCTCCTTTTCCTTTCCTGTCTATTGTTCTTCGTAGACTTGTATTGTTACCTTCTTCTCTCCTCTCGGTACTGTCTCGCGTCTTATATGTGTATGGGTAATGTGTGTACGTGTGTTGTCCTTGTCATATTTTCCCGGTACACGTGGTTCAGTGAACAGTGTCCGGGCATTAGCACTGATATTCTATTTTATTTTTTTTTTCAGACCTGCGTATCTCAATATAACTACATGTATATCTTTACAAATGACTTAATTAATCTATATTAACTACAATACATGTAGTTATAAAAAACCCTCGAATAATATATTATTTACTCATTATTTATCTAGCGATCCACGTCCCACAAGCTTTGCTTTTTAATGGATTACTATTTTCCATAAACGAATCTATTTTCCGCACGCCCACGAAGTATATATGCATTGTTCCTCCTAATTATATATATATATATATATATATATATATATGCTGTTATATAATTTCTCTCGGATACTATATGAATCTTTTGCAAATGTTTGAACAATATTATTTCATGACATGTTACTTTGTACTATGTTTTGATTTTCGTTGATTGGAAATAAACTATGATTGAATAAATTTAATTGAAATTGAACGACATAATTTTATCAAACGGCAGATGAGTAACGTAATGTGTAGTGACAGAAGTTTACCTTGGTAAAAAGATGGAGGTGAGACACCTCCCAGGTAAAATACAGTTTCTTTTCATGTATAGAGGAAGGCAGGGACACACACACACACACACATACATACACACACAGGGAGAGAGAGAGAGAGAGAGAGAGAGAGGGTGAAGGAGAGAAAAGGCATCCTATGTAACAGGACTCTTGAACATTACGGTTGTGTTCTGTGTCCTGTGTAGTGTAATCTGTATGGTAGAGGGTGTGTAATATAGTATGTGCCCATGTATATTTCCCACTATATGTTGAAAAAAAAATGGAAATGACTTTTCGTAATCAGTACCATTTTAGTTCATTATGGTTCTGCCTTGGACCGCAATTTGTTCTCCTTGTATAGCGCTCAAAATTGATTCCTGACATCGTTACACACGAATGACCTCAGCTGCATGATACATGCAGACGATAGCGTCAGGTTTTTCTGAGTTTCCTTTAAAGTAACAGAAAGGTGGCTATATATTTATATAATATCAATCACTGCACCATAACATCATTACTGGTCAATCAAAAACAAGCTAATTGTGAATATACCCAAGACTGAGGTAATTCTTTTTTTTTTTCATATCTAGATTCTCTCCCACTTAACTTTACCCTTGTACACAGTTGTTACGGTTGATGAAGTAAGCACCAGTGACCAGTGCAGTCATCACTGGGCACAACCTGAGTGTCGTCGTGGATAAACATTATTCTATTGGTGTCTCATCACATCACAGACTAGATCTCTCGATCTGTAGTCATTCGCAAAATGAAATGTGAGAAATCATGCCAATCAGCTGATCGCAAATCTGTAGAAAAACTGGTTCACTACGCAATGATGTCTCACGTTGATGATTTTTATGTCCTGCTTTATGGTAAACCAGAAAAAAAGGGGGGGGGGGCGGAGAGAAGAATTCAAACGTGTTCGAAGAATCTAGAATGCAGTAAGCAAGGTTGGTAACAGGTGCTCTGTCTATGCAGAGATTCGATTTCTCCAATCCCTTTTGATCTGCAGTGGTAACCCGTTAAGAAACGCATATGTGTGTTTAAGATACTCAGTATGTGCTACAAATCACTACATAATCTCTCTCTCACTCTCTCTCTCTCTCCGTATACGTCATATAAATCACAGAGCTGGTTCACCTGCACACTTCAGCGCACTCTTAGATCATCTCCACATCATCTTCTTTCAATGAGCCTGTTTAAACTCGTACATAATTATGGCAATACGTCGGTTGAGAATGATAAGGGCGTTAAGTGACCACAAAACCCATAGTGTTCGAGAAGACTTAAAGCCCTTCTCATTCTCAACAGACGACTGTCTGATCTTTTTCATCATCTGCTCCTGTACTTTGAATTCCTTACCACTAGAAATAAGGAAAGTACCCAGACCTTAATTGTTCAAGTCTGCCTTGAAAACTTATCTCTTTTTCAGAATTGTAACAATTTATTTGAATTCATAAGTAGTGTGATTTTACTTGTGATATGAATTCTTTAATGTAGGCCTACATGCAGCTATTTAACAGTGTTATATGTTGATATGAAGCGCGTAGAACATCTTTATCATGAGCTACATAGATCACAGTTATACTTCAATTACTCCACTATGCAAACACACACATCCGCACATACGGTATTAGCATGCAGACAGTTATATTTGGTACTGTTACCTGTGGATATTGGAACATTTCTATTTCACTTCACTTTTGGTGCTAATAACACTTTAATAACACTTTCAAAGTATAGAAAGATCATTTCTGAACCAGGAGTATGCATGCAGCTGCAGTTGTCTCGTTGCATTTGATAGTTCTCAACGATAGCCGTACATTTTTGATTCAGTTTATGTTTAAATAAACATATATAATCTTGGTTTTATAATTTCATGTCAATCAGGTAGATTTTAATGACTCAACTGAATAGCTAATGGGTTGACTTCAATCATGATTTGACTTTATCTTTATCATTATCTGCAACTTGAAAACCTATTACACACATGACGTGACACACAAATTTAAGGCTCGACAAAACACAAAATTAAACAACTAGGACAAACTGTCAGATGAGACAGTTCCCTCGGGGAAAAAAAAAAAAAAACGTAGCAGATTTCTGAACCACACACCAAAATCAAAATGCCGGATGATTGATGAAAAGGGTGAAGCTAGGAAAAGAGACAGACATCAAAACAACTACCTGTTTACCACTGAGGCCTTCAACCGTGCATGCTATGGTAAAGCCTTTATTCCTGTTTTCCATTTTCTTCTATTTGATTTCCAACAAAAAGAATAGAATTTACGGTGAGACATTTCGATGCACATATTTACATAAAATCAATACATCATTGTAATAAAGGAAAATACTGTGAACTGAAGCACAATGAATGTTATTTTCACGACATTTTTTTCATGACAAAACAAGATTGTTGGAAATTGAGAAGGCGGCTATAAAGCGAAGTTTGTATTTTGCAGACTCCTCATAAACAATTACTACTTTACTACCGGACTAACAACCTACACGCATATTTTTCCTTAAAAGGAAAGACAATGAAGAAGAAGAAGAAGGAGGAGGAGGAGGAGAAGAAGAAGAAGAAGAAGAAAAAAGAAGAAGAAAAGAAGAAAGAAGAAGAAGAAGAAGAAGAAGAAAAAGAAGAAGGAAAAGAAGAAGAAGAAGAAACACATACACACACCACACACAAATGAACATGAAGAGGCAGATCTCTTGTTAAAAAGGAAAAAAGAATCAAAACAGGCTAGAGTGAAAAGAATAACAAGAAAAGGCTAAACAACACAGGGGGAAAGGGCTAGAAAGACAAGTGGAGTTGAAGGGTCTAAGCCAACACACGCGAGACACGAGATGTATACGTGCTCGACACACAGGTATTGAATATAAGCAGTCAATTTAGAGTTTCTAGATGATCAAGAAATCATCAGCACTGCCGATGATGGGAAAAGTTGGAAGTCTTGATTATAGAATTTAGAATTTTGGAAAAAAATTGTATGAAGGCAGGACAGAAAGGATCTTTGTTTTCAGACAGTTGCTAGTACAAATTCATCGCCGAAAAAAAAATTGTGAAGTTTGTTCAAAATCTTGTAATCATTGAGAGCAACAGCATGTCATTATAATGATATATATATATATATAGGGATATATGAATCATACAATCATAATGCACGATGGAGTATTATAACATTTGTAGATTTTCAAATGATTATAGCAGATCAAGACCATTAGAAATTGACTCACATAACACTTTATCAACTTAAAGACATGAGTCTACGGAGAACATCCTTAATTACGTAATGTCAACTAACTTATTTTCTTTCGCCCGACTCTAATAAACTACCAGATGACGATTTCACACGACGATAATTCCATGGAGGAGGACTATTTTTCACAGAAATATTAAGTAGCCACGGTATTATGAAATAACCAATTAAGATGATAAGAATACTAAGTGGTCAAACAGACCACAAAACTTACGCAAGGCATCATTCTCTGGCAACATGGGTGTGTTCATGTCCGACTCATCTCGTGGGTGGACACGTGTTCATCTTCAGACAATTCATGCCATCTCTGCTATAAAAACTGATAACCTGGACGTTCCGTTCCATCACCACTGACACCGGCTCCATCAGACACTGTCGTAGAGACACGCCCTTGAGGTACAGAATTCGTCAGCACACACACACTCACACACTCGCCGCCAACCATGGGAAAGATGATGCTCCTTGCTCTATGCCTTGCCGCCGCCGCCATCGGCTGTGACGCCATGCACACTGTACCCACGCTTGATGCGGGGGCATACATTGGTCGCTGGTATCAGGTGAGAATAGAGTAGAGTGCATTCTTGGATAATAATTTATCATCTATCTCCTCTGTATCTATTTCATCTCAATAGTGGTCTAACATTTGACATGCCCATCATGATTATTGAAAGCACATATATGCTTGCTATTTGTTTCTGCCAACATTTGTGTTGAGGTGCATTAAAATTCACGCTCCTGATTTTTTTTTTTCTCGCAACTTCCCTTTGCATGCTACACTTTTTGGTGTCCATAGCGTCTCCCAAAGACAGATACACTGGCAAATGAACAAGTGTGTTTTTGTTTTCAATACCCAACGGCTAGTCGCGCACTTCCTTAAGTAATGCTCTAAGAAAATCACGTCCTAACCCTGTGTCTGAATTCAACCATTTTTTATCCACAACGGTGCAAATGGACAATCTCTTTCTTTCAACCAAATAATGATAAAATATCTCCACGATCTTTCTGAATGTTAATTTTTCGTCAAGATAAAAAAAAAAAAACGCCACACATATAATATCGGAGAACACATTCAGCTGGATTAGTACAAGTGCTGCTGGTCTTCCATGGGAACGAGTCATAATTGTATTGTGTGTATTTAGGAAGGATGACTTCACCGAGTTATGCACCCTGATATTTGCGATGAATGAATGTAGTGGGATCTTTTATGTGGATAGGATGGGACTCTGTCATGCACGGGACTTCCATTTTATTTCTTATCGGAGGAACAGGGTGTTTTACCTTTTACTTAAGGGGAATGCATGATAACACACAGCATTTCTCAGGATTCTCTGGGCTTCAAACCCGAGATCAAGCCCGAGCGATTGATTCCAAGACAGATATCCTAAGAACTGAGCCACCTCACGGCCCTTCTTTGATGAACCCATTTTACAAAATACTCGCAACCTATACATCATTAATTTTGTATATCAACTCTTTTTCTTGACCTTTCTCTTCTACCAGGTTTATACTAACTACTGGGCTGATCTGTTTTCCGGTGTGATGGAACCAGATTGCGTCACGGCTGATTGTACGTGAAATCAGATGTTCCTTAAACTAACCAATTCATTTAACATGTTTAACGCCAAATGGTTAAATCAACCTTTTCCCGTTTGTTTGCTTGACAATTAAACTGAAGACCTTTCTCACATGCATAACAGGCAATACTGTTAAAAACATTATGAAAGGAATAACTTGGTTAAAGACATGCCTATAGCGCGAAAAACTTGCCACAAATACAATATTGTATGATCTATATTACAGTTATTCGAACAATTTCTGAAGAAGTTAATGCGAATACGTATTCATGATTATGTATACAGTTATACGTATATACACAATAGGGAGATATATAAAGAAAGAGATATATAGAGAAAGAGAGGGAGAGGAAGAGAGAGAGAGAGAGAGCGACAAAAGAAGAGACTCAAAATGATTAAGATGTCGAAATACTAACAAACTTGATTACTCGTAACCAGACGGACTCGTCAACGCAACATACGTGACTGTGTATAACGCGAACTGGCGGTTCGAAGGTAACTTCACCGACTTCATCACCGGCTACGCCTATATCCCCGACGTGTCGGACCCAGGAAAACTCAAAGTCGTGCTGGACGGGGTTCCCGTTGAAGGAGATTGTGAGTTTTTTTTTATTATGTTTTATTTGTTTGTTTGTTTGCTTTTGTTCTTGAAGTTCCACCTACAAATTGTCACGTTGTTATTCAGGACTGAACATTGATGACGTCATACTCTCTAAAATAATCTAGTGAAAATTGTCACTCTCGAAGGAGTGAATAACAGAAAAAAAAAACAGTAAATTTTGAGTGAAAATGCTCATTTTCACTCATTTTGGAGTGACCTCAGGGATCATTCCAAAATTTAGAGTGAATATGAGTGAAAATGAGCATTTTCACTCAAAATTCATTCCAATTTCACTCTAAATTCACTCTTTCTGTTATTCACTCCTTCGAGATTGACAACTTTCTCTAGATTTCTTTCAGAGAGTAGGAAAAAGCCATCGAGGGTTGCGATGCACGTGACATGACGCAATACAAACATCTTACTGTCAGTCAGTCAAAATGAAAGAATTGTTTGGCACACCGGTGGAATTAGGATTCATGGGCTGTGGAATCAAAAAAAAAAAAAAAAGAAGATAGACATCAAAAATCAAAATTTGATAATCTACATAATTCTTGTTTACTCTCCCCAGAGTTGACATGATAAAATCCATTTCCAGCATTCATTTTTGCATTTTCTCATAGCAACAACCAAATCAGGAAGCTGGATTCTTGTTACCAAGACACTTGACACGTATTCGCCCGGCAACTTGATTCTGATCTCTTCTTGATATGTGAAGGATAATTGCCTAAGTGACACTGCTGAGATACTTAAATCATTTTGACGAAGAACCATTGGCTCACATACCAACATTCATAATATTTACATTATCTGATTCGTAACCTTCACTAGAATTTTTTTTTTCATTAAACAAAGTCTTAATGGGGTACTAGTATTCTACCCGACTGCATCGTGATAAAAAGTATTGATGATTTTGCCATGTGCAGACTGGATCTTCAAGTTGGGTCCCATCGTGGAGGGGCAGTACCAGTACAGCCTCATCACCGACGGAGAGGCGGCCCGTCAGCTCTTCGTGCTCGCCCGCGACCCGCAGGAGTTTGCCGAACTCTACGACAAGGAAGTGATGGAGTACTTGCCCCTTCAGGGTTTCACTGGCCAGCTTAAGGCTCCCTATGGCATCACGCACAACGAGGACTGTGTCTACCCGCCAACTTCTAAATAAGCACGCTGCTTCCCATAAACTGTCTTTTCATGAACTAAAGATCTAAAAAATCATCAAAAATGACCTCTGCCTTGCCCAGACAATGATGTTATGGCTTTGTTTTACAATGAACTGTTGGATATTAAGATAGTTTGCAAGCAGCGATGTCTTTTCCGATATAACAACTTCCAGGACTTCAGGCTTCCCGAAATGTATTTGGAGAGTGATACATAAGTATAACAGACGTTAACTCGATAAGCGTAGAACGTTTCTGTGTTTTCGTCAAAGATACTAAAGTCCTTTATGGACTGGAGAGAAAACAGGAGTACAGTGCCCAAGAATCGAACTGACAAGACGAATGGATTGTATGTCGTGTATTTATAAAGTCAAATTTTTCATCACTTATTCAGTCAATCAATTCATTTTTTTTTTTTTGAAGTGCTCAGGCCCTCGCGAAGTTTAGATAAAAGCAGTGCAAAGCATATGATGTGGCATTGAGGTTAGCAGACACCAAAAACAATTGTTAAAGGGACATTCCAGACGATTTTCATAATTTCACATCATGTAGTACATATAAATCAACAACTCCATGGACAGATTTGTGGAATTTATTGTGGTTCTTGAGCAGAGAAACAATACTTTGAAAAACCTTAAACAAATTACACTGAACAAGGATGATGACATATAAGGTTCTGAATATTTCAGAAATGTAGTGTAATTGCTCAGTGTAATTCCATTACAATACCGCTTGCTTGTGAGTTCACCTGTGTATAAATCTATGCATGCCTTCTTCTTCAATTTGTTCTGCTTCCTTGAGCTCCAACTCATGCATTCTTATGGTGACTCTGCCATGTCATCATCCTTGTTCATTGCAATTTGTTCTAAATTTCGAAAATATTCTTATTCTTCATCCCAGTTATCATAAATTCTGAAACTCTGTCCTCGGTATAACTAATTCAACCAATTTATAGTTGTTTAAATGTAAAAATCTGAAAATCATCCGGAGGTCTCCTTTAAGAGCAGAGTCATCAGGAGTTTGATGAAGGGTTATGGCTAAGATTATTTTGTTATCCGAAACTCACGGGAACTAGGCATGGTAGATCTGAATAAACATGCCTGAAAAGAGGAAAATCAACAATAGTCCCACTGATTTCCTTTTCCCATTGATTTGAAGTCCTATCAAAATTATGAATTACGCATTGTGATTTTTATGACAGAAATTTGACAGCAATACAATAAGACAATGATTGTTATAATGAGAGATGCTACCTTTCCTCACTTGGGAATGTCATCCTGTCAGCATTTCACTATTCATACTTATAAGGGGCCCATTGCTTAAAACTATGGTAACTTTACTATCAATGGCATCTCTGCAACCAATAGTGATAGTCAACATCAGTGAATTCGCTTTTTAGTTGGCTGTGACACTTTATTGCTACGGTAGTTAACTGTCGGTTGCAGAGTTACTATTATTTGTAAATTTACCGTGTATTATGCAACGGGGCCTGTATTTATTGAATAAATATCATGTTTAAAAAAAAACAACTTTAATGACTGTTTTCACGGTTGTGCCTTATTACAGGGTTATTTTCATGTTTTTTTTAAGTGATGGAATGTGTGAGAATGCGATGTTTACTGTCACTGGCTGTCTTGAGTAGGTTCATTTTGGCTGTGCATTATGACAATTTCGAACCCAGCTCATGTACATGTTGATTCTTGAACATGTCTACATACATTAAAACAAACGCCAATTAGAACCTCCGGTGTCATTTGAAAAACATACGGGAATAGAGAATGTCGTAGGAAACGGGTTAACAGTGAAACCGTTCTTCCGCAAACAAAGATGCTCCTCCTTGCATTGATTTGTTCTGCTCGGTATTGTGTGTGTGTGCTCAGTAAGATCCATCGTTTCATTTACAAGCAAAACAGTGATTAAAATATTTACCCTGTCATCATGAGCATCTAGATTTATCCAAAACCACCAGTAAATGTAAGATGGTACAGTGTATTATGCGCATTTACTGAAATACAACAAATTGATTAGATTTATTTGTATTACAAAACTCTTAAAGCAACAATCGTGTCCCAAATACCAAGTCAATAGTGATATAATCGTGGTCACCTTATATTCGCTTATCTTTGAGCTTATCTCCTCCACCCATGGCTCCTGCCGGCTTAAGTAACGCGACTGATTGTGATGTCAACAAGTGCTCTACATCCTGCCCAGAAGAGGGATCTTATACATTGCTTCTTCCACCATTGGTCCAAGAGCACCGTAAAGCATAACTCGAGCAAGGCAACTCTGTACAAAATGGCGACCACCAGGACCCAGGTTCTTTGCTTTCTGACTCTGTGTTTACTTGCGAGCGGGAACGCGATTCATACAGTATCCAGGCTGATTCCTGAGCAGTACGTAGGAAGATGGTATCAGGTAAAATCATTCATGTAATTTTCTATCATCATTTTGACGCCTTCATTAAAAACGAGGATGCAGGAATAATAGTTGATAGTTAAATGGGTAAAGCTATTGAGTTGACAGTTTGAATGTAAAGTCTTATTCAAACTTATGGTGATTTCTTTATGAATATATATACACACAAATACACACACACACATACACACACACAAGATGTACATGTATATTGCATATGTATCATGAATGTATCGTTTATCACTTCGTACATGCAAAGTGTCATGTGTGTTGGAGAGGCGAAGAAGATGCATATGGAACATCATGATACATTCATTTTGATGGCATGAACATGTTGTAAAGAGCACTTCTTCACAGTGAACCGAGACAGAACACTACCAGATGATGTCGTATGTATTGCTTGAAGAAAGAATTTTCTCACTCAAGGGTAAAAATTTTAAATAGAAAGGCATCATATGTTACAGAGGTCGAAGTTTAAACAAGGGTGAGGTACTAGTTTTCTTCATTCAAAGTGCTTCGTGACATCAAAACAAATTGTAGAAATTCATAAGTGGTATGAAAATGTGACCTTGATATAATAAAATGCTCTTTTTTCAATTTGCATGTACAGATGAGTGTGAATATTACGTAACTACATACATGACATATACTACGTTATTTCATTTTTTTTTCCATCTGACAAGATGGCTGGATAGCCCATATTCAGCTACGTTAAGCTGGTCTTCCATGGGGTCCAGTTGGATGTGAGGTGGGACCACTTCACCGGGTTAAACACCCTGCTCTTTGCGATGAATGAATGAAGCGGGATCTTTTACGTGCATGAGTTGTTGCTCTCTCATACACGGGACCTCCATTTTATGTCCTATCCGAGGGACAGAGTGTTTTGCCTCTTGCTAGAGGGGACGGTATGTTTACACACAACATTGCTCAGTCCAGACTCGGGTTCGAACCCGGGCCGCGTGATCGTGAGGCAGACGCGCTACCGACTGAGCCAACTCACCGCCCTGAGGTGAGTTGGCTCACGTATGTGGAACTGAGTCGATAACAATTCCCTCATTACTTCCCCCATAGTGTCTTCAAAGGGCATTGGTCGATATCATTTCCAAGAACATAAAAATAATTTCAAACGGGGAAAACTTACGAGTTCTGATCCCTCTCAAAATAATCCATTGATGTTGTTTTCGTAGGTTTTGACAAACGCCTACTCCGATTTCTTCACTGGTGTTGCGGAACCAGACTGTGGGACGGCTGACTGTGAGTATGATATCACTTTCTATTTTTTGTTTCCTTTCTTTCATGCCGTTTTGTTTATTCTTTTCCCCTTTGCTCCTCTTGGGTAACGTCATCTTTCTGTGATTATCTTTAACAATAAATGCCCTACACCCTTTATTTTTATATCATCAACACAGGGAAACATACACGGATAATATGTAATATTTTCTCTCTGTGTATTTAAATAAATGTATAAACAAACAAACAAATGAATAGATAGATAACTAGCTAACTAACTAACTAAATAAATAAAAATGTATACAATTAATAGAACAAGTAAAGAACATTTCTGGTGGTGCTTCAATGATAGTGTTTCATCTCTCCAAGCCGTGATTTGAACTTTCGTGATTATGTTGTGACGTATGAAATCAGTTTTCGGAAGATGCCTTTAGATAGTGCTGATCACTAATAATGCAAAGGTATTTTCCTATAGCATCAAACAACTGTGTGTTAAACGTCTGATATTGTGATGAAAACATTTATTAAGTGAAGACATATTGGTACAATCTTCTTTTCTTTTTTCTTTTTTTAAAGTTGATGATGATTTCAGAGATTAATTTCAAGGAATCACTTTAAACCGGAAAATTCTTGGTCGACCATTAGTGTTATCCATCTAGATAGGGCTAACGGTTCCATTGTTCCCTAGGGGACATGAACATGCTTCTATCATACCCTGTATTTATACACAGTCTCAGATAGAATGGATTATAATCATGTACATATCAATCTGTCTTCAGACACGCTCGTCAACGAAACATACGTCACCGTGTACAACGCCAACTATCGGTTAGACGAGGGCTACACGGATGGGCTCGGAGGTTACGCGTACATTCCCGACCCGGAAATCCCTGGGCGCCTCAAGGTGGTACTGGATGGTGTACCTGTTGAAGGAGACTGTAAGTGCATATTCTCCCTGATATCTTACGTTTTTACAATGTTTGAGATCGCAAGAATGCTGATACTTATTAGTAAGCAAAATGTTTCTTTGACTTTCTGTGGTAAAAGCGTTTGCTGCCTTGACACAAACTTTTCCGTTGCATAATGACACACACACACACACACACACACACACACACAAATTTGTTGTTGTTATTTTAAAGATCGAAAGAAGAGAGAGAAAGAGAAATGGGGCCCCTATACAAATAATTTGCCCCAGACAGCACTTATAGCATAAAACAAACATTATAGATCTTAAAGAGATATAAACAAGAATATTAAACACATATTAAACACACACAAATAAACCCACACACCTCACGGTTATGATCTAAAATTGATGTGGCACTCCTATCTTTTCACAAGGTGTTTGTAGTTACAGTAGCTCAAGCGCCACCTACGGTTCAATGATGATTCGAAAATAATAGCTCCTTTTCCAACACAAGGATATTGGGACGGACGGGTGTGTATGTGGGTGACGTTCAGGATCAAGATTTTGATGTGGGTTTCAGGAATGGGTTTTCAGGAAACGTCTATTGATTGTGTGTTAATGATAAGAGCTGTTGAGCACTTCCTGATGTAATATCGGTGATGATGACGAAGAAGGTATAGTAATCACAACAATAGTGTTGTTGGAGGTAGTTATAGGCCTGCTGAAACTGGTTTACAAAACAACCAACACAGAGCAGCTTCTTCACATGCGACGAAAATATTCGAGAGTTTACACTGGATTACGACAGCTGTCATAATGGATTAACTATGTTAATACAAAGAAAACATAATCATACAATAAAAAATAAGAACCAAGGCGACGGAAGAAATAATGATAGCAATCGTAAGAAAGATGAAGGGAAATAAGACAGAGAAGGAGCAGAAGAAGAGAATATTGGGTGAAGAGGACTGAAGAGGGAAAAGAGGGAGAGAAGAGAGAGGGATAATGTGGAAAATTACAGTGAGCCACCTTTTTCAAACATCTTATCAATCTCTTTTCAAGACTGGGTGTTCAAGCTTGGCCCTACGGTGGAATCAAAATACCAGTACAGCCTGGTGACGGACGGACAGGACGCGCGCCAACTCTACGTACTCAGTCGCGACCCCGCCCAGTACTACCAGCTGTACGACTTCGAAGTGCGGGAGTACGTGGCGTTACACGGGTTCACGGGTCAGCTGAAGGCTCCATACGAAGTGCCACACCCTGCAGAATGCGTGTACCCGCCGAGTCCGGAGGAGTGATGTTTTGCACCCCACTCCATTCCGATTCTTTCACCCTCTGTCTCCTGGAAGGTATCAGCGTTGAGACGCAAGACACTGCCGTATTGCAGTACAGGGCTTAACATTAAGTTGCTCTTGATATTAAACAGCTTGAAAATATTTGAATCAATGCAATGATGTCAGGCAATATGTGAAATCCGTCAGATGAAAGAAAATGAACTCTTATCTTAATCTGTTATTTTTAATGACACGAATTGATAACCTCTAAATGTAGTCATGTTTAGCATATCACTGTTCTTTCAAATAGCAATTTCTGGATAGACGGTAAAAATGTTTTACCGCAGGAGGTAAAAAAAAAAAAGAGAACCAGATCCGAAGTATTTTTTTATACTGAGGGACGATGCGACGTTGTATACAAAAATAACGAAAAGTACGTACTTAAAATTAGTACAAAATTAACAATCCATTCGAAATGACACATGTCAGAGTAATTATGATCAATACTTGACCAGCTTGTCAGAATTTTACGCATGAAGCTTACTTATTTAACATCATTTATTTATGCAAATGTATTACTTGCAATTGAAAGAATTGAAACAATGAATAAACATTCCTGAAAAACAGAAAATTAACTATAGTCCCATTAGTTGTTGTTTTTTTTTTCAGTTTGAAGTCCTATATATCATAAGAATGAATATCACGTATTATGTATTAGATGACAGGAATTGGACAGTAATACAATAAAACAACGATTATCATAATGAGAGATGCATCTTTTCCTCACTTGGGACGATGTCATATACTGTCAACATTTCACTTTTCATACTTATAAGGGTAACTTTACTATCAATGGCAACACTGCAATCAATAGTGATAGTCAACATCAGTTAGTCCGTGGCTTTAATTGGCTGTGACACTTTGTTGCTATGGTAGTAAACTATTGGTTACAGAGCTACCATTAATTGTACAGTTACTATGTTATGCAACGGGGCCTGTATTTATTGAATAGATATCATATTAAAAAAGAACACTTAAATGACTGCACTTATTCCACGGTTATGCCTTATTACAAGAGATTTTAGAGTGATGGAACGTATGAGAATTCGATGTTTAATATCACTGACTGTCTTGAGTATTTTCTTTTTTATATGGCTTTGGATCAAAACAATTGACAATAAGACAACTTGGCTTTTCCTCATGACAATTTTGTACCCAACTCATGTACACGCTGATTTGTGAATATACTTGTACATAGATTAACCAAACGACAATTGAAACCTCCGGTGTCTTGTATAAAACATATGGGAATAAAGAATGTTGTAGGAAACGGGTTAACAATAAAACTGCCTGAACTGTCATTTGAACAGACTTTAGTATTGATTGTTTGGTTCAACTCCGTCATCCAAAGATGCTCCTCCTTTCTGCTCGGTATTGTCAAATGTGTGTGTGTGTGTGTGTGTGTGTGTGTGTGTGTGTGTGTGGTCAGGAGGATCAATCGTTTCATTTACAAGCAAAAGTAGTGATTAAAATACCTGTACACTCACATTATGAACATTAATATTTATCCAAAACTATCAAATGTAAGATGATATTATGCGCAGTTACTGAAATAAAAAAAATTAGATTCAGATTCAAGATTCAATTTGTTTTTTATTGTCACTCATCAAAACGTCCAAAGACTAACAGTGTGAGCTTACGTAAAATTGACATAGCAATAAATCAGACAGTAAGTTAGTTTAGTTAGAATTAGAATTATTCATATTACAAAACTCTTTCAACAATACATTGTCTGCCAAATACCCAGTCAATAGTTATATAATCGTGGTCACCTTATATTCGCTTATCCTTGAGCTTATCTCCTCCACCCATGGCTTCTGCCGGCTTAAGTAATGCGACTGATTGTGATGTCAACAAATGCTCTACATCCTGCCCAGAAGAGGGATCTTATACATGTATAATTTAATTGCTTCTGTCACCATTGGTCCAAGAGCACCGTAAAGCATAACTCGAGCAAGGCAACTCTGTACAAAATGGCGACCACCAGAGCCCAGGTTCTATGCTTTCTGACTCTGTGTTTACTTGCGAGCGGGAACGCGATTCATACGGTATCCAGGCTGATTCCTGAGCAGTACGTCGGAAGGTGGTATCAGGTAAAGTCATTCATGAAATGTTACGTCATCACTTTGACGCGTTTATATAAAAAAACAGAAAAAGATGACGCCAGGATGATATTCAATAGCCAAATGGGTATAGCTATATATTACATTTGTTGACAGCTTAAAGGGATCGTATAGTTTTGGTTGAGACCTAATTTCAGGTTTATAACATTTTTTTTTTGGTGAAATAATGAGAAACCTCTTATGAAATAAGAAAAAGCACTTAATTCTATGAGGAATTCAACTTTATTTGATTAAAATTGGTTTTGAAATGGCTGAGATATCCAAAAAAGAGCCGATTCTAATAAAGTGTGGGACCCATCACACTTTATTACGATTGCTTTGTTTTACTTTGTTTTTGGATGTTTCAGTCATTCCAAACCCGATTTTCATCAAATAAACTTTGGATTCCTCTTAAAATGATATGCTCTGTACTATATCATAAGTGTTTTCTTGGTATCTCGCAAAAAGTTAAAAGCCCGATTCTCATCTCTATCAATACCGTACCATCCCTTTAAGAAAATTCTTATCATTTCTTATTCGAACTTAGTGATTTCCTAATGTATAGGCCCTATATGTATGTACAGTATGTATACATACATGTGTGTGGATGTAATGTATATGTATAATTATGTTAATATATATATATGCACACATATACATAAATAAATGAACAAATATATGAGCGTGCACATAGATCTATATATGCATATAATTAATAAATAAATAAATCCTATTTCACAATGTATCATAAATGAATTTAAGTTTTATTGAAGTCATACAATGAACATACAAAGTGTATATGTGTGTGAATGTGTGTTGGAGAGGTGAAGAAGGTGCATATGGAACATTATGATACATTGGTGGTGTACATGTTGTAAAGAGCATTAATTTCTTCACAGTGAACCGAGGTAGAATACACTGTCAGTTGATGTCTTATACATGATTCCTTGGAAAAAAATCCCACTCAAGGGTAGAAATTTCAGATATATAGGCACCATTTGTTGCAGAAGTCCAAGTTTGAACAAGGGTGAGGTGCTAATCTTATTCATTGAATTTTAAAGTGCATCAAGAAGCATGTTAATTCTTGTGACATCAAAACAAATTGATGAAATGAATAAGTTATATGAAAAAGTCACCATGATATGATAAAATAGCCCCTTTTCAGTTTGCATGTTGAGATGAGTGTGAATATTACGTAACTACTTATATGACATATACTACGTATGTGGCACTGAATCGATTACAACTCCCTCATTACTTCCCCCATACTGTCTTTAAAGTTCATCTGTCGATATCATTTCCAAGTACATATTTCAAACGGGGAAAACTTACGAGTTCTGATCTCTCTCAAAATAATCCTTTGATGTTGTTTTCGTAGGTTTTGACAAACTCCTACTCCGATTTATTTACTGGACGTGAAGGGAAACCAGACTGTGGGACGGCTGACTGTGAGTATAACATCACTTTTGTCCTTTCTCTTTCTTTTTAGGTGATACGCTATCAGCGTATCACCTATTGTGATTGTCAAAATCTCTCTTTATTTTTAGGTGATACGCTATCAGCGTATCACCTATTGTGATTGTCAAAATTTCTCTTTTTAGGTGATACGCTATCAGCGTATCACCTATTGTGATTGTCAAAATCTCTCTTTATTTCTTTTTATTCTTCTTTCTTTCTGGACAATTTTGTGTCATCAATATCTCAAGAATGACATTACGGAATAACATGACATTTTCAGGGAACATGTCTCATGACAAAATCTAGCCACAATAAGGTTTTCATGACAGTAACATATCTATGACGTCATCTAGGCGCCATTTTGTGATTTTCGGACCATGTTACATGATCGATCATAACTTCATAACTAAAGGTCATTTCTGTATCATTTTCGGTTTACATTAAGTTCAGGTCACGCTCTATCTTACATTTTAATGCTAATTACCTAGGACATTATTACAGGCGCGTACGCGCGCGTCAAACTTTTAAAAGGCTCAAAACAACTTTCCAATGGGAAATCTCGAAGTTTCAGACAATTTTAAGCGTTTCGCGCGTAGGCGTCCGTCCGCGCATTTTCGCGCGCAGAGCGCGTAAGCAACATGAAAATGCAATTGTTTTGACAGATTTGGATTCCTGATACATTAAGTAACAATATCCAATGATTTCCGATCAATTTTGACTTATAACAAAGGAATGCGCTGGCGTGAAAGTTGAAATTTCGTGTGCGCGTCTATGTGGAAATATAGCGAAAAACATGTCTTTGTTTATTTCGCCATAGCTCTTTAAAACGCGGGGTGACCCTATGTTTTTATTGCATATTACAAAAGCATATGAATTGGAAATAACATTTCAAGCATCAATATTTCCCGAAATACATTATGACGTCATCATATCATCATCTGAAATCAAAAAAGTGGAATTAATTTTTTGAGGTACTGTTTCTGACATTCATTTGCTCGTATCTCTGTTGTTTAAGCTCAATATTATCCCAAATTCAGATATGTTGTACTTTGAACATTTGCCTTTCAGGTCCAAGTCATGGTTTTGAAATTTGATGACGTCATCATACTTTAACTTGTGATTAAAGGTAAAGATGCAAAATCGGACAAGTTTACGTGTATTGTCTATGGGAGGTGATTTTTTTTTAAACCATGCATTGACTTGACAACGTTTAAGCATCTTTATCTCAGCTGATTTTGCTTTATTTCCTCTGAAACTTAAGTATGTTGTAGCTGAGACAATAAGCTTCAGTAATCATGCATTTTATTTTTTGAAATCTCATCATCAGGTTGACAATTTTGCAGTTAAAAACTGAAAATGAGAATGAAATGTGGACAAAACGATTCCCTATTCAGCTTTCACATACATAAGTTTACGTTCCTCATATTTTCTCGCCAAGACGTATGGCCGAGTGGTTAAAGGCGCCGTCTCAGATACGTGAGGTTGCGGGTTCGAACCCCACAAGATCACGAAACAATTTTTTTTTTTTACTTTTTTTTCCTTCAATTTGTATTATATATTCGTCCATGTAGATATCACGTTCGTATATAAACGCACCTATACACACACACAGACACACAGACACACACCATATCCCTCTTTTTTGTGTTGGAGACCACATTGCTTCGACTGCTGCAAAATTTTGCAGGCTGACTTTGTCAAACCGATCATAGTATGTAATGACGACGACGGAGGTGTTGTACTTTGAACAATTGTCTGTCAAGACCATGTCATTGTTTTGTACTTTGATGACGTCATCACACTGAAAATTGTGATTAAAGGCAAGGTATCAAAACCAGCCGATTATAGGCTTTATGTCTACGGCGCGTATTTTTCCCAAGTTCCCACAAATGGCATAGCGACATCAGTCGTTACAAGGCCGCATTTCCGTCTAGCAATGCAATACATGTTCACGCGGCCACGATGGTTGAGTGGGCATTGACTTTTCCCCCCTGTAATATCTATTCATTTCTTTTTTGCCTTACCATTTCAGGGGATGTCCCGTGGCCGAGTGGTTAGAAAAACGGTTTTGCATGCACCCTCAATATAACTTCAAGGTGCCTATATCACATTCTTTTCTTTGTCGATCACAGATGACCGACACCTGATGACCCCAAGCGTATCACCTAACTCGTCAGCGTGACGAGTTTCATATCTCGTTTTTTATTCTTCTTTCTTTCTGCCACATTTTGTGTCGTCAATATCTCAAGAATGACATTACGAAATAACATGACATTTTCAGTCAACATGTCTCATGACAAAATCTAGCCACAATAAGGTTTTCATGACGGTAACATATCTATGACGTCATCTAGGCGCCATTTTGTGATTTTCGGACTTTGTCACATGATCGATCATAACTTCATAACTAGATGTCATTTCTGTATCATTTTCGGTGGACATGAAGTTCAGGTCACGCTCTATCTTACTTTTTAACGCTAGTTACACAGGTCATCATTACGCGCGCGTAAGCGCGCGTCAAAATTTTAAAAGGCTCAAAACGACTTCCCAATGGGAAATCTCGAAGTTTCAGACAATTTTAAGCGTTTCAAACATTTTCTCGCGTGCGCGTCCGTCCGCGCAATTTCGCGCGCAGAGCCCGTAAGCAACATGAAAATGCAATTTTTTTGACTGATTTGGATTCCTTATACTCTGAGTAACAATATCCATTGATTTCCGATCGATTTCGACCTATAACAAAGGAATGCACTGGCGTCAAAGTTGAAATTCCGCGTGCGCGTCTTTCTGCAAATATAGTGAAAAAACATGTCTTTGTTTATTTCACCATAGCTCTTTAAATCGTCCGTTGACCCCATATTTCTATTGCATATTACAAAAGTATATGAATTGTAAATAACATTCCAAGTATCAATATTGCCAGGAACACGCGATGACGTCATCATATCGTCATTTTAAATAAAAAAAGTGGAATTGATTTTTTTGAGGTACTGTTTCAGACATTCATTTGCTCGTATCTCTGTTGTTTAAGCTCAATATTATCCCAAATTTAGATATGTTGTACTTTGAACATTTGCCTCTCAAGTCCATGTGATGGTTTTAAAATACGATGACGTCATCATACTAGAAATTGTGATTAAAGGTAAAGACTCAAATTCAGACAAGTTTACGTGTTATGTCTATGGGAGGTGATTTTTTTTAAAACCATGCATTGACTTGACAACGTTTAAGCACCTTTACCTCATCTGATTTTGCTCAATTTCCTCTGAAACATACGTATGTTGTAGCTGAGACAATAAGCTTTAGTAATCGTGCATTTTATGTTTTAAAATCTCCTCATTAGGTTGATAATTTTGTAGTTTAAAACTGAAAATGAGAATGCAATCTGTACAGAACGATTCCCAATTTTTCTTTGCAACTGTATATTGATCGAATCCACGCTGCCACTTGTGAGAAGTTGAATAGCGCCATCACAAGTCAACTAGTCACGATAGTATTATTATATATTTAAGTTTCGCATTCACTCTTCAGGACATCCGTGTGGCGTAATCGCTTAGCGCTGGGTGTTCATAACGCCATACCGGAAGGTGAGAAGTTCGACTCCCGCAGGACTTTTCCCGATCTTTTTTTTTTTTTTTTTCGGCAGGTCAGCTTTACTCCGATGTCATTTATCATATTATTTTATCAAGTGTACGTAACCCGTGAACACGGCTGCTCTATTTCCCTTGTTTTGTATTGGAGTTTGGAGATTGGGTTTGCTTCATTAATTTTGTCACACTTAATGTTGTAAATTGCCCCTTGTTACAGTGTCCCGCTTGCCACCTTTCGTTTGCTCTTTCCTTTTCTCTTCATTGGTTATTGTTATACTGTAACAGGATAGGTAGGAACATGTACGTTTGAATAACTTGCAGGAATGGGAGCTGAATTGATTAACTCTAGTCCAGGTGTATGGCGTCTCGCTCATCTCTTTGAAATTCCAGGTTGTTATTGTTTGACCCAATAACGGAGATGTAGACAGGTTTTATGTTGCTATAGAGGTATCTTGTGCCACATGAATTGAAGGCATCACTGTTTAGTAGTAGTAATGAACTTTTTCATGTTGTAAATGATATAAAGATATGAATTTCACATCCAGTCTTCGGGACAGCCGTGTGGCTTTATAGTCGCTTAGCGCGCTGCATGGTCATTATGCACTACCTTAGGACCCGCAGGACGCTATTATTTTTTTCTCTGTCTTTCTTTGTTTTTCTTTTGGCAGTTCAGCTTCATTCCGATGTCATTACCCCACGACACACAGTCACTCAAGTTCCCTTTTTTTTTTGTCGGAGGCTGGAGGTTGGATTTGCTTCATTTATCATACGTAATGTTGTAAATTGCCCTTGGTATACAGTGCCCCGCTTGCCACCTTTCGTTTTCTCTTTCCTTTTCTCTACGTTTGTTCCTGTTACACTGCACAAGACAGGTCGGGAAATAATTTACATAATTCAACTGGAGCAGGAATGGCAACTGAATAAATTAACTCTAGGCCAGGTGTATGGCGTCTAGCTCATCTCTTTGAAATTCCAGATTGTTGTTGTTTGACCCAATAGCGGAATTGTAGACAGGTTTTATGTTGCTATAGAGGTATCTTGTGCCACATGAGTAGAAGGCATCACTGTTTAGTAGTAGTAATGAACTTTTTCATGTCCCTCCATGTCAGTTATAGGGGCTATAGGGGTTGTGTGTCTATCTGCCAAAGAAAAGGAAAACTTATTTTCGTCATGGCTGTTTCTCTATACGTAGCCGTAGGTGATGAGTGTTGTTGGTATATGAGCAGTAAATAACACAACATCAGGCTGAAATCCCCCTTAGTTATACGCGCTAAGCGTTCAATTGATATTTATCATCTTGATTTATGTAGTCAATCACTGCTAATGGACGGTTACAGAATTATGTTATGACACCTTTCACTGAAAGTTTGTAAAGCAAAGTTTGTGGACAAGGCAAGCAATTGTACATGAATAATACCATTGATTTCAGAGGGAAATTATGGTATACCTAAATGTAAGGGTATCATTGCTTTGGAATTGCTGAGACAATATTATCTTGGCACGAGGGCTTCCACTTCTAATAACAGATCCCTTTGAAGATGTGTCAGTCACGGGTGATCGTCATGATTCACCTTTCACGTAGAAGGTATACGTTCCACACTCTTAGTTCGAGAAGACTTACCATCATACTTCAAATTGTGATTAAAGGTAAAGACTCATAATCAGACAAGTTGACGTGTTATGTCTATGGAAGGTGATTTTTTTTTTAACCATGCATTGACTTGACAACGTTTAAGCACCTTTATCTCAACTGATTTTGCTCCATTTCCTCTGAAACTTAAGTATGTGGTAGCTCAGACAATAAGCTGCAGTAATCATGCATTTTATTTTTTCAAATCTCCTCATCAGGTTGATCAGGCAGCTAAAAACTGAAAATGAGAATGGAATGTGGACAAAACGATTCGTGAATCATCTTTCACGTATAAGCTTACGTTCCTCATATTTTCTCGTCAAGACGTACTGTCATGGCCGAGAGGATAAAGGCGACGTCACAAGAGACGTGAGGTTGCACACGTACGGGTTCGAACCCCATAAGAGCACGAAACAAAATACTTATATCTTTTGCTTTTTTCCTTTTATGGAGTATTCACCTTCGTCCATGTAGAAATCACATTTTCATGTAAACGTACACACACACACACACACACACACACACACACACACAATATCCCTTTGTTTTTTGTTGGAGACCACATTGCTTTGACAGGCAACTTGGACTTGAAATTACAAATGTTAAAGTGAAGATGACTTTTAAAAGACCGCATGGATATGTTTGATTTTTTTTTTACAATATAAAGACCTATTGGTAAATATTCATTCACATATCCTTTCCAATCAACTTACTTGGACACGCCGACACCACTACACGAAATTTTCAATTAGTTGCATGACAGAAACAATTTCATCTGAATTATGTAGGACTGTATAAAGAATTGGACTTCACGAACATTTCTCAATATTACTTCAAGTCGCTACTTTACATTATTTTCGTTGTCGATCACTGAAAATGAGAATGGAATCTGGTTGAAACGATTCAAGATTTATCTTTGTAACTGTATATTGATCGAATCCACACGGCCACTCGTGGGAAGTTGAATAGCGCTATCAGTCACTTGACGTATATAGCCAAAAAACTGAATATAAATGTATAGCATACATAGATATATTTAAGTTTCGCACAAGATCTTCGGATCTTCCATGTGGCAGAATTGCTTAGCACGCTGCGTGTTTATAATGCCCGACCGGAAGGAGAGAAGTTAATCGAGTCCCGTAGGACTTTTTCCTTTTATTTCTTTTTTCTTTCTTTTTTTCTGCAGTTCAGCTTCACTCTGATGTCATGAACACAGCTACTCTATTTCCCTTGTTTTGTATTGGAGTTTGGAGGTTGGGTTTGCTTCTTTAATTTTGTCACACGTAATGCTGTAAATTGCCCCTTGAATTAAAACAGTACCCCGCTTGCCACCATTCGTTTTCTCTTTCCTTTTCTCTTCATTTGTTCTTGTTATACTGTAGCAGGATATTTAGGAACGTGTACGTTTATATAATTAACAGGAATGGGAACTGAATTAATTAACTCTAGTCCAGGTGCATGGCGTCTCGCTTATCTCTTTGGAATTCCAGGTTGTTATTGTTTGACCAAATGACGGAGTTAAAGACAGGCAGGGAAGGAAGTGACGTGATATTGCTTCATAATGAGGAATTTCGGGCAACACCTTTCCAAGTGTAGTGATTATGACGGCGTTCTCTGTCGTTTATTTTCGTCATGGTTGTTTCACTAGTTCAGCCATAGGTGACATATGTTGTTGGCATCTGGGAGAATAGAACAGATCTGTACCAAACTGGAATAGCCCTATAAGCAATGTGGTAAGCGTTCAATTTTTTGCATTATCTTTCTTCTTTAAAATCAGTCATTACTGATCGAAACACACAATATAATATGACACGTTCTACTGGTAGTTTAGGAAAAGGGAGTTACTGCACGATGCAATGATAAATGTGCTGCCATTGATTTTAGAGACGTCATTGTGGTGTGGTACTGGTGATGGTAAGGGAACCATAGATTGCTTTTAAAGTAATGAGACAATCATTGGACCTTTGCATCAAGACCGTATTCCCATCTAGAATATAATGCATGTTCGTGCGGCGTTTTTTTTTTTTTAATCCTGACGTGGGTATTTTCTTTTTCTTGTTTTTAATTCAAGAATGTTATATCTAAATTTGTTTCTTTCCCCTAATATTTTTTGTTGTTGAATATAAAGTTGGACGTTCCGTGACCGAGTAGAAAAGCAGCGATTTAGTTACAGTTTCAATGCATCTTGTTTACCATCTTCTCTTACATTAAATTGATGGTTTTTATATTTGACATGGTCTGTCTATTTGCCAGTTTATGCTCATAAAACACTGCTATGACAACTAATACATTTGCTTCACTTGTCACACGCAATGATATGGATTGCAGTTGTGCATGCAGTTTTCCTTTTGCCACCTCTCGTTTTTCTCTCCCCCTTTCCCTCACTTTGGTTTTGTTATACTGCAGATGGGAATGATTACAATAACATAACCCAACTTGAGGTAGGAATGAGAACTGAATAAATTAACTCTAGGCCAGGTGTATATAGCGTCTCGCTCATATCTTTCAAATTTCAGGTTGTCATTGTTCGACCAACGGAGTTGAAGACAGGCTTTATGTTGCTATAGAGGTATCTCGCGCCACATGAATGGAATGCATACGCTGTTTAGTATTAGTAATGAACTTTTTCATGTCCATCCCTGCCAATAAAAGTGTTATTGACGAGGTTCTGTGTCATTCTGCCTACGAGAAAACAAAGTTTTATTTTCGCCATGGCTGTTTCGCTATGCGTAGCCGTGGGTAATGGATGTTGTTGGCATGTGGGCAGTAAAGAACCGAGTATCATGCTATAATACCCCCCCCCCCCCCGTTAGGTTCTAAGCGTTCAATACGGTGATATATCTTTCTTCTTTATTATATCAATCACTGCCGATGGAATTACAGAATTATGTTATGACACGTTTCACTGAAAGCTTAAAAAACAAAGTTTATGCACGATACAAGTAATGGTGCATGAGTCCTATAGACCATTGATTTTAGGTGAGAAATTATGATATGCCTATAGTAGGGGTGTCATTGATTAGGAATTAATGAAACGATTAAGCACTCCTTCCACTTCTAACTGTCCCCTTTGAATGTGTGTCGATCACGTGAGATCGTCATAAATTATCATTCACGTATAAGCTTACGTTCAAAGTGTACTCTTAGTTAGAGGAGACCTATAGTTACATGGTTAAAGGCGATGTCTCTTTCGCTGGAGCCGTACGTTTGGCCCATTTTTCTTTTGCCCTTTTCTCTTTAATTCAGGTATCACTTTCGTCCAGGATAAATCACATTCTCATGTAAACAGACTCCCTTGCTCTATATCCCTTGTTTTGTATCGGAGGCTTCATTGGTTTTAATGCTGGTAAATCTCACAGGCTTGTATATAGCTGTAAGAGATCTCTGAACTGAGCATTGTAATAGCAAGCTTAGAGGGAGTCATATTGGTTATGTAAATAATGGTCAAAGGTCATGCTTTAAAAGGCCACTGTTAATGCCAGGATGGTTATAAACACTTAATTGTCATATTTTATTTGTACGTGCCGAGGATCGCTTGGACCCCGTTTACAGTGCGAGGCTCGGCCGCGGCTCGGCCGCGGCTCGGCCGCGCCGAGCCTACCTTCATTTCGGTGTAAACGCGCAAAAGGCCAAATGCGGGGCCAAAATTGGCCTCGCATTATGCCACGCTCTGGAGGTGGTCTCGGCGGCGGTCGAGCCGCGGTCGCGCCCGGCCATTTTCTCAGTGTAAGCGCAAACTGGGCTAAATGCGCGGCCAATTTTAGTCTGGCTTCCAAACCCTCGCCTGTACTATTTCGCTATTCAGGATATTAACCACTTTAACGTCGAAAACTAGGATAGTTTAAGGTGGTTTTGTCCTGCAAAGGATTTTCTCCTTCGGCAAAGGCCTTTGCCCGAACGGCGACTTCGTCGCCATGGAATTCAGTTGGCAAAGGATCTGAAAACCAGACAATACCAAATTGCGTTTGTTTAAAAGTAGAGCGCCACTACGACAAAATATTGAAAGGTTTGAATCAAAAGTGCGGCCGAGCCCGGCAGTGTAAACGGACTAAATTGCGGGGCTCGGCCTCGCAATTGAGGTTGGCCTTGGCCGCGGCTCGGCCGCGGCTCGGCCCAGCCCCGCACCGTAAACGGGGTCTAAGTTTATGCACTGTACGTACTCAAAAAGTCCGTAAATCGACTTAGTCGCACACGCACAGAATTTCCACTTAGTTTGTGTGACAGAAAAACAAATGTGATCTGAATAATGTAGGCCCAAAAAAGTTCAACTAAGTGTGTCATTATAACTTCAATGTGCTATATTACATTCTTTTCTTTGTCGATCACGGATGACGGACATCTGATGAACCCAAGCGTATCACCTAACTCGTCTTCAGTGTGACGAGTTTCATATCTCGTTTATTCTTCTTTCTTTCTGGACAATTTTGTGTCGTCAATATCTCAACAATGACATTACGGAATGACATGAAATTTTCAGTCAACATGTCTCATAACAATATCTAGCCACAATAAGGTTTTCATGACAGTAACATATCTATGACGTCATTTAGGCGCCATTTTGTGACTTTCGGACCTTGTCACATGATCGATCATAACTTCATAACTAGATGTAATTTCTGCGTCATTTTCGGTGGACATAAAGTTCAGGTCACGCTCTATCTTACTTACTAAAGCAAGTTACCCAGGTCTTCATTACGCGCGCGTTCGCGCGCGTCAAAATTTTAAAAGGCTCAAAACGACTTCCCAATGGGAAATCTCGAAGTTTCAGACAATTTTAAGCGTTTCAAACATTTTCTCGCGTGCGCGTCCGTCCGCGCAATTTCGCGCGGAGAGGGCGTAACCAACATGAAAATGCAATTTTTTTGACTGATTTGGATTCCTGATACTTTGAGTAACAATATCCACTGATTTCCGATCGATGTTGACCTATAACAAAGGAATGCGCTGGCGTCAAAGTTGAAATTTCGTGTGCGCGTCTATGTGGAAATATAGCGAAAAACATGTCTTTGTTTATTTCGCAATAGCTCTTTAAAAAGTCCGTTGACCCTATGTTTTTATTGCATATTACAAAAGCATATGAATTGGAAATAACGTTTCAAGTATCAATATTTCCCGAAATACATTATGACGTCATCATATCATCATCTGAAATCAAAAAAGTGGAATTAATTTTTTTGAGGTACTGTTTCTAACATTCATTTGCTCGTATCTCTGTTGTTTAAGCTCAATATTATCCCAAATTCACATATGTTGTACTTTTAACATTTGCCTTTCAAGTCCATGTCATGGTTTTGATATTTGATGACGTTATCATACTTTAAATTGTGATTAAAAGTAAAGATGCAAAATCGGACAAGTTTACGTGTTATGTCTATGGGAAGTGATTTTTTTTAAAACCATCCATTGACTTCACAACGTTTAAGCACCTTTATCTCAGCTGATTTTGCTTCATTTCCTCTGAAATTTAAGTATGTTGTAGCTGAGACAATAAGCTGCAGTAATCATGCATTTTGTTCTTTGAAATCTTCTCATGAGGTTGACAATTTTGCAGTTTAAAACTGAAAATGAGAATGGAATGTGGACGAATCGATTCCTGATTCATCTTTCACATACATAAGTTTACGTTCCTCATATTTTCTCGTCGAGACGTATGGCCGAGTGGTTAAAGGCGCCGTCTCAGAGACGTGAGGTTGCACTCGTGCGGGTTCGAACCCCACAAGATCACGAAACAAAATACCTAGCTATTTTACTTTTTTTTTTTCTTCAATGGTGTATTACACATTCGTCCATGTAGAAATTACGTTCGTATATAAACGCACCTATACACACACACACACAATATCCCTCTGTTTTGTGTTGGAGACCACATTGCTTCGACTGCTGCAGAATGTTGCATCCTGACTCTGTCAAATAGTATGTAATGACGACAACGGAGGTGTTGTACTTTGAGCAATTGTCTTTCAAGTCCATGTCATTGTTTTGTACTTTGATGACGTCATCACACTGAAAATTGTGATTGAAGGCAAGGTATCAAAATCAGCCGATTATAGGTTTTATGTCTGCGGGACGTATTTTTCCGAAATTGCCAGAAATGGCACAGCGACCTCAGTCGTTACAAGGCCGCATTTCCTTCTAGCAATGCAATACATGTTCACGCGGCCACAATTGTTGAGTGGGCATTGACTTTTTCCCCCTGTAATATCTATACATTTTTTTTCGGCCTTAGCGTTTCCGTGGATGTCCCGTGGCCGAGTGGTTAGAGAAACCGTTTTGCATGCACGCTCAATATAACTTCAAGGTGCCTATATCACATTCTTTTCTTTGTCGATCACAGATGACCGACATCTGATGACCCCAGGCGTATCACCTAACTCGTCAGTGTGACGAGTTTCATGTCTCGTTTTTTATTCTTCTTTCTTTCTGCCACATTTTGTGTCGTCAATATCTCAATAATTACATTACGGAATGACATGACATTTTCAGTCAACATGTCTCATGACAAAATCTAGCCACAATAAGGTTTTCATGACAGTAACATATCTATGACGTCATCTAGGCGCCATTTTGTGATTTTCGGACCTTGTCACGTGATCGATCATAACTTCATAACTAGATGTCATTTCTGTATCATTTTCGGTGGACATGAAGTTCAGGTCACGCTCTATCTTACTTTTTAACGCTAGTTACACAGGTCATCATTACGCGCGCGTAAGCGCGCATCAAAATTTTAAAAGGCTCAAAACGACTTCCCAATGGGAAATCTCGAAGTTTCAGACAATTTTAAGCGTTTCAAACATTTTCTCGCGTGCGCGTCCGTCCGCGCAATTTCGCGCGCAGAGCCCGTAAGCAACATGAAAATGCAATTTTTTTGACTGATTTGGATTCCTTATACTTGGAGTAACAATATCCATTGATTTCCGATCGATTTCGACCTATAACAAAGGAATGCACTGGCGTCAAAGTTGAAATTCCGCGTGCGCGTCTTTCTGCAAATATAGTGAAAAAACATGTCTTTGTTTATTTCGCCATAGCTCTTTAAATCGTCCGTTGACCCTATATTTCTATTGCATATTACAAAAGTATATGAATTGTAAATAACATTCCAAGTATCAATATTGCCAGGAACACGCGATGACGTCATCATATCGTCATTTTAAATAAAAAAAGTGGAATTGATTTTTTTCAGGTACTCTTTCAGACATTCATTTGCTCGTATCTCTGTTGTTTAAGCTCAATATTATCCCAAATTCAGATATGTTGTACTTTGAACATTTGCCTCTCAAGTCCATGTGATGGTTTTGAAATATAATGACGTCATCATACTAGAAATTGTGATTAAAGGTAAAGACTCAAAATCAGACAAGTTTACGTGTTATGTCTATGGGAGGTGATTTTTTTTTAAACCATGCATTGACTTGACAACGTTTAAGCACCTTTACCTCATTTGATTTTGCTCCATTTCCTCTGAAACATACGTATGTTGTAGCTGAGACAATAAGCTTTAGTAATCGTGCATTTTATGTTTTCAAATCTCCTCATTAGGTTGATAATTTTGTAGTTTAAAACTGAAAATGAGAATGCAATCTGTACAGAACGATTCCCAATTTATCTTTGCAACTGTATATTGATCGAATCCACGCTGCCACTTGTGAGAAGTTGAATAGCGCCATCACAAGTCAACACTGTCACGATAGTATTTAGATTTCAGTTTCGCACTCGATCTTCATGACAGCCATGTGGCATAATCAGTTAGCGCGCTGGTTGTTCATAACGCCATACCGGAAGGCGAGAGGTTCGACTCCCGCAGGACTTTTGTCCGTTCTTTCTTTTTTTCTCTTTTTTTTCGGCAGTTCAGCTTTACTCCGATGTCATTTTACGTATTATTTTATCAAGTGTACGTAACCCGTGAACACGGCTGCTCTATTTCCCTTGTTTTGTATTGGAGTTTGGACATTGGGTTTGCTTCATTAATTTTGTCACACTTAATGTTGTAAATTGCCCCTTGTTACAGTGTCCCGCTTGCCACCTTTCGTTTGCTCTTTCCTTTTCTCTTCATTGGCTCTTGTTATATTGTAACAGGATAGGTAGGAACATGTACGTTTAGATAACTGGCAGGAATGGGAGCTGAATCGATTAACTCTAGTCCAGGTGTATGGCGTCTCGCTCATCTCTTTGAAATTCCAGGTTGTTATTGTTTGACCCAATAACGAAGTTGTAGACAGGTTTTATGTTGCTATAGAGGTATCTTGTGCCACATAAATGGAAGGCATCACTGTTTAGTAGTAGTAATGAACCTTTTCATGTTGTAAATGATATAAAGATATGAATTTCACATCCAATCTTCGGGACAGCCGCGTGGCTTTATAGTCGCTTAGCGCGCTCCATGGTCATTATGCACTACCTTCGAGACCCGCAGGACGCTATTATTTTTTTCTCTCTCTCTTTCTTTGTTTTTCGTTTGGCAGTTCAGCTTCATTCCGATGTCATTACCCCGCAACACACAGTCACTCAATTCCCCCCCCCCTTTTTTTTTTTGTCGCAGGCTGGAGGTTGGATTTGCTTCATTTATCATACGTGTAATGTTGTAAATTGCCCTTGGTATACAGTGCCCCGCTTGCCACCTTTCGTTTTCTCTTTCCTTTTCTCTACGTTTGTTCATGTTACACTGCACAAGACAGGTCGGAAAATAATTTACATAACTCAACTGGAGCAGGAATGGCAACTGAATAGATTAACTCTAGGCCAGGTGTATGGCGTCTCGCTCATCTCTTTGAAATTCCAGGTTGTTATTGTTTGACCCAAGAACGGAATTGTAGACAGGTTTTATGTTGCTATAGAGGTATCTTGTGCCACATGAGTAGAAGGCATCACTGTTTAGTAGTAGTAATGAACCTTTTCTTGTCCCATGTCAATTATAGTGTGTTTAAAGGGGTTGTGTGTCTATCTGCCAAAGAAAAGGAAAACCTTATTTTCACCATGGCTATTTCTCTATACGTAACCGTAGGTGATGAGTGTTGTAGGTATCTGAGCAGTGAACAACAGAGCATCAGGCTAAAATCCCCCTTAGTTATACGCGCTAAGCGTTCAATTGATATATCTTTATTTATGTAGCCAATCACTGCTAATGGAGTTACAGAATTATGTTATGACACATTGCACTGAAAGTTTGTAAAGCAAAGTTTATGGACAAGGCAAGCAATTGTACATGAATAATACCATTGATTTCAGAGGGAAATTATGGTATACCTAAATGTAAGGGTATCATTGCTTTGGAATTGCTGAGACAATATCTTGGCACGAGGGCTTCCACTTCTAATAACTGATCCCTTTGAAGATGTGTCGGTCACGGGTGATCGTCATGATTCATTTTTCACGTAGAAGCTTCCGTTCCACACTCTTCGTTCGAGAAGACTTACCATCATACTTCAAATTGTGATTAAAGGTAAAGACTCAAAATCAGACAAGTTGACGTGTTATGTCTATGGGAGGTGATTTTTTTTTTTAACCATGCATTGACTTGACAACGTTTAAGCACCTTTATCTCAGCTGATTTTGCTCCATTTCCTCTGAAACTTATGTATGTGGTAGCTGAGACAATAAGCTGCAGTGATCATGCATTTTATTTTTTTCAAATCTCCTCGTCAGGTTGATAATTTTGCAGCTAAAAACTGAAAATGAGAATGGAATGTGGACCAAACGATTCCTGAATCATCTTTCACATATAAGCTTACGTTCCTCATATTTTCTCGTCAAGACGTACATGGCCGAGAGGATAAAGGCGACGTCACAAGAGACGTGAGGTTGCACTCGTACGGGTTCGAACCCCATAAGAGCACGAAACAAAATACGTATATCTTTTTTTTTTTTTATGGAGTATTCACCTTCGTCCATGTAGAAAGCACGTTTTCATGTAAACGTACACACACACAGGCACACACACACACACACACACAATATCCCTTTGTTTTGTGTTGGAGACCACATTGCTTTGACTGGCAACTTGGACTTGAAATTACAAAGTGAAGATGACTCTTAAAAGACAGCATGGCCATGCTTGATTTTTTTTTTTTTAACAATATGAAGACCTATTGGTAAATATTCATTCACATATCCTTTCCAATCAACTTACTTGGACACGGTGACACCACACGAAATTTTCAATTGGTTGCATGACAGAAACAATTTCATCTGAATTATGTAGGACTGTATAAAGAATTGGACTTCACGAATATTTCTCAATATTACTTCAAGTCGCAACTTAACATTATTTTCGTTGTCGATCACTGAAAATGAGAATGGAATCTGGTCGAAACGATTCCCGATTTATCTTTGCAACTGTATATTGATCGAATCCTCGCTGCCACTCGTGGGAAGTTGAATAGCGCTATCAGTCACTTTACGTATATCGCCAAAAAACTGAATATCAATGTAAATTTGTGTTGTGTATAGCATACATAGATAGATTTAAGTTTCGCACAGGATCTTCGGATCTTCCGTGTGGCAGAATCGCTTAGCACGCTGCGTGTTTATAATGCCCGACCGGAAGGAGAGAAGTTAATCGAGTCCCGCAGGACTTTTTCCTTTTATTTCTTTTTTCTTTTTTTTTTTCAGCAGTTCAGCTTCACACTGATGTCATGAACACAGCTACTCTATTTCCCTTGTTTTGTATTGGAGTTTGGAGGTTGGGTTTGCTTCATTAATTTTGTCACACGTAATGTTGTAAATTGCCCCTTGAAACAGTGCCCCGCTTGCCACCATTCGTTTTCTCTTTCCTTTTCTCTTCATTTGTTCTTGTTATACTGTAGCAGGATATTTAGGAACGTGTACGTTTACATAACTAACAGGAATGGGAACTGAATTAATTAACTCTAGTCCAGGTGCATGGCGTCTCGCTGATCTCTTTGGAATTCCAGGTTGTTATTGTTTGACCAAATAACGGAGTTAAAGACAGGCAGGGAAGGAAGTGACTTGATATTGCTTCATAATGAGGAATTTTGGGCAACACCTTTCCAAGCGTAGTGATTATGACGGGGTTCTCTGTCGTTTATTTTCGTCATGGCTGTTTCACTAGTTTAGCCATAGGTGACATATGTTGTTGGCATTTGGGAGAATAGAACAGATCAGTACCAAACTGGAATAGCCCTATAAGTAATGTGGTAAGCGTTCAATTTTTTTGCATTATCTTTCTTCTTCAAAGTCAGTCACTACTGATCGAAATACACAATAATATGACACGTTCCATTGGTAGTTTAGGAAAAGGGAGTTAATGCACGATGCAATGATAAATGTGCTACCATTGATTTTAGAGACGTCGTTGTGGTGTGGTACTGGTGATGGTAAGGGAACCATAGATTGCTTTTAAAGTAATGAGACAATCATTGGACCTTTGCATCAAGACCGTATTCCCATCTAGAATATAATGCATGTTCGTGCGGAGTTTTTTTTTTTTTTTTTTTTTAATCCTGACGTGGACATTTTCTTTTCCTTGTTTTTAATTTAAGAATGTTATATCTTATCTAAATTTGTTTCTTTCCCCTAACATTTTTTTTTTGTTGGATATAAAGTTGGACGTTCCGTGACCGAGTAAAAGAGCAGCGATTTAGTTACAGTTTCAATGCATCTTGTTTACCATCTTCTCTGACATTAAATTGATTGTTTTTAAATTTGACATTGTCTGTCTATAAAGCAATTTGCCTGTTTATGCTCATAAAACACTGCTATAACAACTTATACATTTGCTTCACTTGTCACACGCAATGATGTGGATTGCAGTTGTGCATGCATTTTTTCTTTTGCCACCTCTCGTTTTTCTCTCCCCTTTTCCCTCATTTTGGTTTTGTTATACTGCAGATGGGAATGATTACAATGACATAACCCAACTTGAAGTAGGAATGAGAACTGAATAAATTAACTCTAGGCCAGGTGTATATAGCGTCTCGCTCATCTCTTTGAAATTTCAGGTTGTCATTGTTCGATCAACGGAGTTGAAGACAGGCTTTATGTTGCTATAGAGGTATCTCGCTCCACATGAATGGAATGCATACGCTGTTTAGTATTAGTAATGAACTTTTTCATGTCCATCCCTGCCAATAAAAGTGTGTTTGATGGGGTTTTGTGTCATTGTGCCTATGAGAAAGCAAAGTTTTATTTTCGCCATGGCTGTTTCTCTATGCGTAGCCGTGGGTGATGGGTGTTGTTGGCATCTGGCCAGTAAAGAACCGAGTATTATGCTATAATACCCCCCTCCCCCGGTTAGGTTCTAAGCGTTCAATACGGTGATATATCTTTCTTCTTTATTATGTCAATCACTGCTGATGGAATTACAGAATTATGTTATGACACGTTTCACTCAAAGCTTAAAAAACAAAGTATATGCACGATACAAGTAATGGTGCATGAGTCCTATAGGCCATTGATTTTAGATGAGAAATTATGACATGCCTATAGTAGGATTGTCATTGATTAGGAATTAATGAAACGATTAAGCACACCTTCCACTTCTAACTGTCCCCTATGAATGTGTGTCGATCATGTGAGATCGTCATAAATTATCATTCACGTATAAGCTTACGTTCGAAGTGTACTCTTAGTTGGAGGAGACCTATAGTTACATGGTTAAAGGCGATGTCTCTTTCGCTGGAGCCGTACGTTTGGCCCGTTTTTCTTTTGCCCTTTTCTCTTTAATTGAGATATCACTTTCGTCCAGGTATAAATCACATTCTCATGTAAACAGACTCACTTGCTCTATATCCCTTGTTTTGTATCGGAGGCTTCATTGGATTTACTGCTTGTAAATCTCACAGGCTTGTATAAAGCTGTAAGAGCTCTTTGAACTGATCACTATGATAGCAAGATTAGAGGGAGTCATATTGGTTATGTAAATAATGGTCAAAGGTCATTTTTAAAAGGCCACTGTTAAAGCCAGGATGGTTATAAACACTTAATTGTCATGTTTTATTTGTACGTGCCGAGGATCACTTGGATCCCGTTTACAGTGCGAGGTTCGGCCGCGGCTCGGCCGCGCCGAGACCGCCTTCATTTCGGTGTAAACGCGCAAAAGGCCAAATGCGGGGCCAAAATGGCCTCGCATTAGGCCACGCTAATGTGGTCTCGGCCGCGGCTGAGCCGCGGTCGCGCCCGGCCTTTTTCTCAGTGTAAACGCAAACTGGGCTAAATGCGCGGCCAATTTTATTGTGGCTTCCAAACACTCGCCTGTACTATTTCGCTATTCAGGATATTAACCACTTGACGTCGAAAACTAGTATAGTTTAAGGTGGTTTTGTCCTGCAAAGGATTTTCTCCTTCGGCAAAGGCCTTTGCCCGAACGGCGACTTCGTCGCCACGGAATTCAGTTGCCAAAGGATCTGAAAACCAGACAATACCAAATTGCGTTTGTTTACAAGTAGAGCGCCACTACGACAAAATATTGAAAGGTTTGAATCAAAAGCGCGGCCGAGCCCGGCAGTGTAAATGGACTAAATTGCGGGGCTCGGCCGCGCAATTGAGGTTGGCCGCGGCCGCGGCTCGGCCGCGGCTCGGCCCAGCCCCGCACCGTAAACAGGGTCTAAGTTTATCCACTGTACGTACTCAAAAAGTCCGTAAATCGACTTAGTCGTACACGCACAGAATTTCCACATAGTTTGTGTGACAGAAACACAAATGTGATCTGAATAATAAATGTAGGCCCCCCAAAAAGTTCAACTAAGTATCTCATTATAACTTCAAGGTGCTATATTACATTCTTTTCTTTGTCGATTACGGATGACCGACATCTGATGACCCAAGCGTATCACCTAACTCGTCTTCAGTGTGACGAGTTTCATATCTCGTTTTTTTTTATTCTTCTTTCTTTCTGGACAATTTTGTGTCGTCAATATCTCAAGAATGACATTACGAAATAACATGACATTTTCAGTCGACATGTCTCATGACAAAATCTAGCCACAATAAGGTTTTCATGACAGTAACATATCTATGACGTCATCTAGACGCCATTTTGTGATTTTCGGACCTTGTCACATGATCGATCATAACTTCATAACTAGATGTCATTTCTGTATCATTTTCGGTGGACATGAAGTTCAGGTCACGCTCTATCTTACTTTTTAACGCTAGTTACACAGGTCATCATTACGCGCGCGTAAGCGCGCGTCAAAATTTTAAAAGGCTCAAAACGACTTCCCAATGGGAAATCTCGAAGTTTCAGACAGTTTTAAGCGTTTCAAACATTTTCTCGCGTGCGCGTCCGTCCGGGCAATTTCGCGCGCAGAGCCCGTAAGCAACATGAAAATGCAATTTTTTTTGACTGATTTGGATTCCTGATACTTTGAGTAATAATATCCATTGATTTCCGATCGATTTCGACCTATAACAAAGGAATGCACTGGCGTCAAAGTTGAAATTCCGCGTGCGCGTCTTTCTGCAAATATAGTGAAAAAACATGTCTTTGTTTATTTCGCCATAGCTCTTTAAATCGTCCGTTGACACTATATTTATATTGCATATTACAAAAGTATATGAATTGTAAATAACATTCCAAGTATCAGTATTGCCAGGAAAACGCGATGACGTCATCATATCGTCATTTTAAATCAAAAAAGTGGAATTGATTTTTTTGAGGTACTGTTTCTGACATTCATTTGCTCGTATCTCTGTTGTTTAAGCTCAATATTACCCCAAATTCAGATATGTTGCACTTTGAACATTTGCCTTTCAATTCCATGTAATGGTTTTGAAATATGATGACGTCATCATACTAGAAATTGTGATTAAAGGTAAAGACTCAAAATCAGACAAGTTTACGTGTTATGTCTATGGGAGGTGATTTTTTTTTAAAACCATGCATTGACTTGACAACGTTTAAGCACCTTTACCTCATCTGATTTTACTCCATTTCCTCTGAAACATAAATATGTTGTAGCTGAGACAATAAGCTTTAGTAATCATGCATTTTATGTTTTCAAATCTCCTCAACAGGTTGACAATTTTGCACTTTAAAACTGAAAATGAGAATGCAATCTGTACGGAACGATTCCCAATTTTTCTTTGCAACTGTATATTGATCGAATCCACGCTGCCACTTGTGGGAAGTTGAATAGCGCCATCACAAGTCAACACTGTCACGATAGTATTTAGATTTAAGTTTCGCACTCGATCTTCAGGACAGCCATGTGGCATAATCGGTTAGCGCGCTGGTTGTTCATAACGCCATACCGGAAGGCGAGAGGTTCGACTCCCGCAGGACTTTTATCCGTTCTTTCTTTTTTTTCTCGGCAGTTCAGCTTTACTCCGATGTCATTTATCGTATTATTTTATCAAGTGTACGTAACCCGTGAACACGGCTGCTCTATTTCCCTTGTTTTGTATTGGAGTTTGGAGATTGGGTTTGCTTCATTAATTTTGTCACACTTAATGTTGTATTATTGCCCCTTGTTACAGTGTCCCGCTTGCCACCTTTCGTTTGCTCTTTCCTTTTCTCTTCATTGGTTATTGTTATACTGTAACAGGATAGGTAGGAACATGTACGTTTAAATAACTTGCAGGAATGGGAGCTGAATTGATTAACTCTAGTCCAGGTGTATGGCGTCTCGCTCATCTCTTTGAAATTCCAGGTTGTTATTGTTTGACCCAATAACGGAGTGTAGACAGGTTATGTTGCTATAGAGGTATGAAATGAAATGAAATGAAATGAAATGAAATGAAATGAAATGAAATGAAATGAAATGAAATGAAATGAAATGAAATGAAATGAAATGAAATGAAATGAAATGAAATGAAATGAAATGAAATGAAATGAAATGAAATGAAATGAAATGAAATGAAAATGAAATGAAATGAAATGAAATGAAATGAGATTTATTTACCAAACAAACAAACAAACATCGTCAACAAAGTCACAACAATTAATAGTTATAGTTTGGCAAAAAAGAACTGGCAATAGCGTGCAGGCTAGTCGAGGCCAGTCCTTTCAATGATTTAGATTATAATATAAAGTATTTACAATATTTACAGAAGAATTGTTATATGTACATAATTATTTACATGTTTTCATAGGGGATCATTGTTATATTGATAACAGATATTTTCGCAATGATATCCGAAAAGCATTACGGGTGTTTATCTTTTTGATATAATGAGGAAATCCTCTCCAAATTTTACTGCCTGCATATGATAAGGCGTGTTTACCTGTTTCAGATCTGATTCTTATTGATTTATAATTCATATTATTTTTAAACCTTGTATCATGCTTATGGTCAATTTCAAAACAATAATCAGAGATATCATGCGGTAAAGTATGATGGATTAGGTCAAACATTACAGTTCCAATTACAAATTGGTATAGTCTGTAAACATCTAGCATTTGTAAACGATGAAATAAAGGGCCAGTATGCTCCCTAGGTCCTTTGAAACAGATTGCACGCACTAATTTCTTTTGTAACAAAAATATAGATTGAAGATATGAGTGGTATGTACATCCCCAAACTTCTAGTCCATAAGACATACGCGGAAGGATAAGAGTGTTGTATAATAATTGTAAGATTTGTCTAGGCACAAGTTGTCTAATTCTAAATATGATTCCAATTGTTTTCCTCATTGAGGAAGAGACACACTCAATATGTTTTCGCCACGATAAGTTTTCGTCTATATTAACTCCCAGAAAGAAAGTCGAATGTACCTGCTCTATAATGTCTGTGCGTACCATAATATTTCCATTTATCTCCACATGTCTACGTTTACTTTTAAAAACTATATACTTTGTTTTGGACGTGTTGATTGTTAATTTGTTAGCATTACACCATTTCATAACGTCTAAGAAATTATGTTCAACTTCCTTTAAGTCAATATTCTTAGTTCCAGATGAAAAAGAATGAAATAAACTCGAATCATCCGCAAATAATCGAAAACTGAAGTAATCTGTGGATTGTGGCAAATCGTTGATATAAATTAAGAACAGAGTGGGTCCCAATACAGATCCTTGTGGTACACCACATGTAATCGGTAGTTGTGCAGACTTTTCATTTCCATAACATACAAACTGAAATCGATTTGATAAATAGCTGCGCATCCACTCTAACGGTAACCCACGTATACCATAATGTTGTAATTTATATAGCAAAATGTCATGATTTATCGTATCGAAAGCTTTTGCAAAGTCTAAAAATAATCCAACGGTAACCTTGCCCTCGTCCGTTTGTTTGGTTAATTCATCACTTAGATTGATCAGCGATAGTTTTGTACTGTGTCCTTGTCTAAATCCGTACTGGTGTTTGTATAATATTTTATTTTCCTCAAAAAATTTCATCAGACGACTGTTTACCAGTTTTTCGATTATCTTACTAATTATTGGAAGGACCGAGATAGGCCGATAGTTTGAAGGCGCATCTTTAGCTCCCTTTTTATAAACAGGTAGAACCTTAGCAATCTTAAGCGCATCCGGAAATACGCCAGATGATATTGATAAATTTATGATATATGCTAAAGGATGAGCTATGTACCGAGCAGCATCAAGTACAACTCTTACTGGGATGTCATCATATCCACATCCCTTATTTGCGTTCAAAGAGAGAATAATACGATGTACTTCAATCACCGTCACAGGTAACATGAAAAATGATTTATCAACTCCTCCTTTCATGAAAGTGTAAGCATCGTTTTCACTAATTTCTATTTTCTTAGCTAAATTTTCCCCGATTTCAGCAAAAAAATGATTGAACCTTTCACTTATTTCTCGAGGTGTTTTGCATTCCCTTCTAACACCATTCTCAGAAGCCTGAAGTTTCTCTACAATCAATTTATCTGTTTTATCTTTCTTTTTGTTTAATATTTCATTAATGTGGTTCCACGTTTTCCGTATATCCTTCTTATCTCTATCAAAAAGTTCATAATAATGCATCGACTTTGCTTTCCGTAAAACCTTTGTTAAGGTATTTCTATAGCGTTTGTATTTCACGATTAAATCAATATTGTGTTTAGACGCAAGTACCTGTTTATACAATTTATACTTTTTTGAAATTGATTTTGCTATTGCAGGTGTAATCCATGGCTTCTTCACACGATGTTTTCTTATTTTTGGTGTTTTAAAGGGAATATGTTTGTCACAAAGACTCGATAAGATCAAAAGAAATGAATCGTACGCATCATTTACATCGGTACAGTCATAAACATTTTCCCATGAAATACAATCTAAGTCATTCCCTAATGCTACTGGAGAATAGGTTGCATAGTTGCGGAACCTTTTTTCGGAGGCATGAGGTTTCAATCTTGCTTTTTGGAAATAACGCTCAAATAAAGCAAAAACAGGTAAGTGATCTGACATATCAGCTAATATGGTTCCAGCTGAAATTTGACACGAACTGATATTTGAATAAATGTGACCCGCTACAACAAAATGATCCTAAAGTCGGGCGAGGTCGATTATTTGAAAATTGCATGACAAAATTCACTAATCTTTCTGCTTTAAATTGATATACAACACGTCTCATAAAAATAATCGGCTGCGGAGATATCGATGTTTAAAAGAGAGCATGTCAAGACGTCTGGGAAATCACTGTTTCGAGAAAAGCGCCCTAAAAGTTCTCCTTGCGACGCAATCACAATCAAGAGACACGCAAGTCAGTATTCACCTCCGGACAATAGAAGGCAAGCCCTAGCAACTCCCGTAATGCTCATTCAAGCACAGCGTCGGCGGTCTCCTCACCGACCAATCAGTGACCAGGATGTCAGGAGAAGCGGCTAGGCATAGTGCAACCCGCCCGCACGCACCAGTCGACTGGGTAGTGTGCGAGCTTCACGCTTCGGTTAGCGGCAAGCAGCAAACTGACCAATGAGATCACTCTGGTCGTTGTTAGGGGCGGAGCCTATGTGTGGCGCTCAATCCAAATGTTCGAACCAGTTTCTGTTTCGTTGAAACGCCAAAAAAACATGGCCCAGAAAAACGCTATTTTTTGGTCTTTCCTTTCATCATTTTGCTTCAAAATTTCGACAGATGATAGAAGACATGTCAGACTCTAATAATATGTCAAATTCAGAAAATCGTAAGTTTTGACCAATTTTGATGCTCTAACTTCAAACTCGATTTTCACGGCTTCCACCGTGCGCGACTTTAGGACCATTTTGTTGTAGCGGGTCACAAATATGGTCAATCAAAGAGCTACTATGTCTAGTTATTCGTGTAGTTGTTTTAACAAGTTGCTGCAAACCATAGCATTCCATCATTGATATATACTCACTAGTTTTGTCATCTTCCGAAAGTAAATTGATGTTGAAATCACCAAGAATAATGCACTCGTTTCTATCTAAACTCATTTGATGCAATACATCGTTTAAACTGTTACAGAAATCATCAATTTTTCCACCTGGTTTTCTGTATACAGTACCAACAATAATATGCGTGTTACCATGTTCTACTTTCATCCAGAGCGATTCCGTATTCGGTATATCTTGTGCCACATGAATGGAAAGCATCACTGTTTAGTAGTAGTAATGAACTTTTTCATGTTGTATATGGTATAAATATTTAAGATAAATATATATATATAATATATATATATATATATATATATATATATATATATATATATAAAGATTAAAGATAAATTTCACATCCAATCTTCGGTACAGCCGTGTGGCTTTATAGTCACTTAGCGCGCTGCATGGTCATTATGCACTACCTTAGGACGAGATGTTCCAGACCCGCAGGACGCTATCATTTTTTTTTCTCTCTCTTTCTTTGTGTTTCTTTTGGCAGTTCAGCTTTATTCCGATCGATGTCACTTATCGTATTATCTTATCAATTATACTACCCCACGACACACAGTCGCTCAAGTTCCTTTTTTTTTTTGTCGGAGGCTGGAGGTTGGATTTGCTTCATTTATCATACGTATTGTTTAAATTGCCCTTGGTACAGTGCTCCGCTTGCCACCTTTCCTTTTCCCTTTCATTTTCTCTACGTTTGTTCCTGTTATATTGTCACAAGACAGGTCGGAAAATAATTTGCATAACTCAACTGGAGCAGGAATGGCAACTGAATGAATTAACTCTAGGCCAGGTGTATGGCGTCTCGCTCATCTCTTTGAAATTCCAGGATGTTATTGTTTGACGCAATAACGGAGTTGTAGACAGGTTTTATGTTGCTATAGAGGTATCTTGTGCCACATGAGTAGAAGGCATCACTGTTTAGTAGTAGTAATGAACTTTTTCATGTCCCTCCATGTCAATTATAGTGTGGTTTAAAGGGGTTGTGTGTCTATCTGCCAAAGAAAAGAAATAACTTATTTTCGTCATGGCTGTTTCTCTATACGTAGCCGTAGGTAATGAGTGTTGTTGGTATCTGAGCAGTGAAGAACAGAGCATCAGGCTAAAATTCCCCTTAGTTATACGCGCTAAGCGTTCAATTTGATTTATCTTTCTTTATGTAGTCAATTCCTGCTAATGGAGTTACAGAATTATGTTATGACACGTTTCACTGTAAAAAGTTTGTAAAGCAAAGTTTATGGACAAGGCAAGCAATTGTACATGAATAATACCTACCATTGATTTCAGAGGGAAATTATGGTATGCCTAAATGTAAGGGTATCATTGCTTTGGAATTGCTGAGACAATATGCTTGGCACGGGGGCTTCCACTTCTAATAACTGATCCCTTTGAATATGTGTCGGTCACGGGTGATCGTCATGATTCATCTTTCACGTAGAAGCTTACGTTCCACACTCTTGGTTCGAGAAGACTTACCATCATACTTCAAATTGTTATTAATGGTAAAGACTCAAAATCAAACAAGTTTACGTGTTATGTCTATGGGAGGTGATTTGTTTTTTATGTGCATTGACTTGACAACGTTTAAGCACCTTTATCTCAGCTGATTTTGCTCCATTTCCTCTGTAACTTAAGTATGTGGTAACTGAGACAATAAGCTGCAGTAATCATGCATTTTGTTCTTTGAAATCTTCTCATGAGGTTGACAATTTTGCAGTTTAAAACTGAAAATGAGAATGGAATGTGGACGAATCGATTCCTGATTCATCTTTCACATACATAAGTTTACGTTCCTCATATTTTCTCGTCGAGACGTATGGCCGAGTGGTTAAAGGCGACGTCTCAGAGACGTGAGGTTGCACACGTGCGGGTTCGAACCCCACAAGATCACGAAACAAAATACTTAGCTATTTTACTTTTTTTTTCTTCAATTTTGTATTACATATTCGTCCATGTAGAAATCACATTCGTATATAAACGCACCTATACACACACACACACACAGACACACACACACACACACACACACCATATCCCTCTTTGTGTTGGAGACCAAATTGCTTCGACTGCTGCAAAATTTTGCAGGCTGACTTTGTCAAACCGATCATAGTATGTAATGACGACGACGGAGGTGTTGTACTTTGAACAATTGTCTTTCAAGACCATGTCATTGTTTTGTACTTTGATGACGTCATCACACTGAAAATTGTGATTAAAGGCAAGGTATCAAAACCAGCCGATTATAGGTTTTATGTTTACGGCACGTATTTTTCCCAAGTTGCCAGAAATGGCATAGCGACATCAGTAGTTACAAGGCCGCATTTCCGTCTAGCAATGCAATACAATGTTCACGCGGCCACGTTGGTTGAGTGGGCATTGATTTTCTCCCTGTAATATCTATACATTTCTTTTTTGCCTTACCATTTCCGTGGATGTCCCGTGGCCGAGAGGTTAGAGAAACGGTTTTGCATGCACGCTCAATATAACTTCAATGTGCCTATATCACATTCTTTTCTTTGTCGATCACAGATGACCGACATCTGATGACCCCAAGCGTATCACCTAACTCGTCAGTCTGACGAGTTTCATATCTCGTTTTTTTATTCTTCTTTCTTTCTGGACAATTTTGTGTCGTCAATATCTCAAGAATAACAAAACGGAATAACATGACATTTTCAGTCAACATGTCTCATGACAAAATCTAGCCACAATAAGGTTTTCATGACAGTAACATATCTATGACGTCATCTAGGCGCCATTTTGTGATTTTCGGACCTTGTCACATGATCGATCATAACTTCATAACTAGATGTCATTTCGGTATCATTTTCGCTGGACATAAAGTTCAGGTCACGCTCTATCTTACTTTTTAACGCTACTTACCCAGGTCATCATTATGCGCGCGTAAGCGCGCGTCAAAATTTTAAAAGGCTCAAACAAATTCCCAATGGGAAATGTCGAAGTTTCAGACAATTTTAAGCGTTTCAAACATTTTCTCGCGTGCGCGTCCGTCTGCGCAATTTCGCGCTCAGAGCCCGTGAGCAACATGGAAATGCAATTTTTTTGCCTGATTTGGATTCCTGATACTTTGAGTAACAATATCCATTGATTTCCGATCAATTTCGACCCATAACAAAGGAATGCACTGGCGTCAAAGTTGAAATCCCGCACGCGCGTCTTTCTGCAAATATAGTGAAAAAACATGTCTTTGTTTATTTCGTCATAGCTCTTTAAATCGTCCGTTGACCGTATATTTCTATTGCATATTACAAAAGCATATGAATTGTAAATAACATTCCAAGTATCAATAATGCCAGCTAAACTCGATGACGTCATCATATCGTCATTTTACATAAAAAAAGTGGAATTGATTTTTTTGAGGTACTGTTTCTGACATTCATTTGCTCGTATCTCTGTTGTTTAACCTCAATATTATCCCAAATTCAGATATGTTGTACTTTGAACATTTGCCTCTCAAGTCCATGTGATGGTTTTGAAATATGATGACGTCATCATACTAGAAATTGTGATTAAAGGTAAAGACTCAAAATCGGACAAGTTTACGTGTCATGTCTATGGGAGGTGATTTTTTTTTTCAAACCATGCATTGACTTGACAACGTTTAAGCACCTTTACCTCATCTGATTTTGCTCCATTTCCTCTGAAACATACGTATGTTGTAGCTGAGACAATAAGCTTTAGTAATCATGCATTTTATGTTTTCAAATCTCCTCATCAGGTTGATAATTTTGTAGTTTAAAACTGAAAATGAGAATGCAATCTATACGGAACGATTCCCAATTTTTCTTTGCAACTGCATATTGATCGAATCCACGTTGCCACTTGTGGGAAGTTGAATAGCGCCATCACAAGTCAACACTGTCACGATAGTATTTAGATTTAAGTTTCGCACTCAATCTTCATGACAGCCATGTGGCATAATCAGTTAGCGCGCTGGTTAACGCCATACCGGAAGACGAGAGGTTCGACTCCCGCAGGACTTTTATCCGTTGTTTATTTTTTCTCTTTTTTTTTCGGCAGTTCAGCTTTACTCCGATGTCATTTTACGTATTATTTTATCAAGTGCACGTAACCCGTGAACACGGCTGCTCTATTTCCCTTGTTTTGTATTGGAGTTTGGAGATTGGGTTTGCTTCATTAATTTTGTCACACTTAATGTTGTAAATTGTCCCTTGTTACAGTGTCCCGCTTGCCACCTTTCGTTTGCTCTTTCCTTTTCTCTTCATTGGTTATTGTTATACTGTAACAGGGTAGGTAGGAACATGTACGTTTAAATAACTTGCAGGAATGGGAGCTGAATTGATTAACTCTAGTCCAGGTGTATGGCGTCTCGCTCATCTCTTTGAAATTCCAGGTTGTTATTGTTTGACCCAATAACGGAGTTGTAGACAGGTTATATGTTGCTATAGAGGTATCTTGTGCCACATGAGTGGAAAGCATCACTGTTTAGTAGTAGTAATGAACTTTTTCATGTTGTAAATGGTATAAAGATTTAAGATAAATATATATATATATGTATATGTATATATATATATATATATATATATATATATAAAATATCAAAGATACATTTCACATCCAATCTTCGGTACAGCCGTGTGGCTTTATAGTCGCTTATCGCGCTGCATGGTCATTATGCACTACCTTAGGACGAGATGTTCGAGACCCGCAGGACGCTATCATTTTTTTCTCTCTCTCTCTTTCTTTGTTTTTCTTTTGGCAGTTCAGCTTTATTCCGATCGATGTCATTTATCGTATTATCTTATCAATTATACTACCCCACGACACACAGTCACTCAAGTTCCTTTTTTTTTTGTCGGAGGCTGGAGGTTGGATTTGCTTCATTTATCATACGTATTGTTTAAATTGCCCTTGGTACAGAGCCCCGCTTGCCACCTTTCCTTTTCTCTTTCATTTTCTCTACGTTTGTTCCTGTTACACTGTCACAAGACAGGTCGGAAAATAATTTACATAACTCAACTGGAGCAGGAATGGCAACTGAATGAATTAACTCTAGGCCAGGTGTATGGCGCTCGCTAATCTCTTTGAAATTCCAGGATGTTATTGTTTGACGCAATAACGGAGTTGTCGTGGTTGTAGACAGGTTTTATGTTGCTATAGAGGTATCTTGTGCCACATGAGTAGAAGGCATCACTGTTTAGTAGTAGTAATGAACTTTTTCATGTCCCTCCATGTCAGTTATAGTATGGTTTAAAGGGGTTGTGTGTCTATCTGCCAAAGAAAAGGAAAAACTTATTTTCGTCATGGCTGTTTCTCTATACGTAGCCGTAGGTAATGAGTGTTGTTGGTATCTGAGCAGTGAAGAACAGAGCATCAGGCTAAACCCCCCCTTAGTTATACGCGCTAAGCGTTCAATTTGATATATCTTTCTTTATGTAGTCAATCACTGCTAATGGAGTTACAGAATTATGTTATGACACGTTTCACTGAAAGTTTGTAAAGCAAAGTTTAAGGACAAGGCAAGCAATTGTACATGAATAATACCTACCATTGATTTCAGAGGGAAATTATGCATGCCTAAAATTAATGTAAGGGTATCATTGCTTTGGAATTGCTGAGACAATATGCTTGGCACGAGGGCTTCCACTTCTAATAACTGATCCCTTTGAAGATGTGTCGGTCACGGGTGATCGTCATGATTCATCTTTCACGTAGAAGCTTACGTTCCACACTCTTGGTTCGAGAAGACTTACCATCATACTTCAATTTGTTATTAAAGGTAAAGACTCAAAATCAGACAAGTTTACGTGTTATGTCTATAGGAGGTGATTTTTTTTTAATGTGCATTGACTTGACAACGTTTAAGCACCTTTATCTCAGCTGATTTTGCTCCATTTCCTCTGTAACTTAAGTATGTGGTAACTGAGACAATAAGCTGCAGTCATCATGCATTTTATTCTTTGAAATCTCCTCATCAGTTTGACAATATTTTGCAGTTTAAAACTGAAAATGAGAAAGGAATGTGGACAAAACGATTCCTGATTCATCTTTCACATACATAAGTTTACGTTCCTCATTATCTTCTCGTCGAGACGTATGGCCGAGTGGTTAAAGGCGACGTCTCAGAGACGTGAGGTTGCACACGTGCGGGTTCGAACCCCACAAGATCACGAAACAAAATACTTAGCTATTTTACTTTTTTTTTCTTCAATTTTGTATTACATATTCGTCCATGTAGAAATCACATTCGTATATAAACGCACCTATACACACACACAGACACACACACACACACACCATATCCCTCTTTTTTGTGTTGGAGACCATATTGTTTCGACTGCTGCAAAATTTTGCAGGCTGACTTTGTCAAACCGATCATAGTATGTAATGACGACGGAGGTGTTGTACTTTGAACAATTGTCTTTCAAGACCATGTCATTGTTTTGTACTTTGATGACGTCATCACACTGAAAATTGTGATTAAAGGCAAGGTATCAAAAACAGCCGATTATAGGTTTTATGTTTACGGCACGTATTTTTCCCAAGTTGCCAGAAATGGCATAGCGACATCAGTAGTTACAAGGCCGCATTTCCGTCTAGCAATGCACACACACACACACACACACAATATCCCTCTTTTTTTGTGTTGGAGACCACATTGCTTCGACTGCTGCAAAATTTTGCAGGCTGACTTTGTCAAACCGATCATAGTATGTAATGACGACGATGGAGATGTTGTACTTTGGAAAATTGTCTTTCAAGACCATGACATTGTTTCGTACTTTGATGACGTCATCACACTGAAAATTGTGATTAAAGGCAAGTTATCAAAACCAGCCGATTATAGATTTTATGTCTACGGCACGTATTTTTCCCAAGTCGCCAGAAATGGCATAGCGACATCAGTCGTTACAAGGCCGCATTTCCGTCTAGCAATGCAATACATGTTCACGCGGCCCCGTTTGTTGAGTGGGCATTGACTTTTTCCCCCTGTAATATCTATACATTTTTTTTTTTTGCCTAACCATTTCCGTGGATGTCCCGTGGCCGATTGGTTAGAGAAACGGATTTGCATGCACGCTCAATATAACTTCAAGGTGCCTATATCACATTCTTTTCTTTGTCGATCACAGATGACCGACATCCGATGACCCCAAGCGTATCACCTAACTCGTCCTCAGTGTGACGAGTTTCATATCTCGTCTTTCTTGTCTTTGTCGTTTCGTTTCTTCATTGTTCTTCTTTTTCCCTTTGCCGCTCTTGCCTAAATAAACGAATAAACAAATAGATAAATAACTAAATAAATAGATAAACGAATATATGAAATCGTATATAAATCAGTAAATGACATTTCTAGGGTTGCTTTTATGATAGTGTTTCATCTCTCCAAGCTGTGATTTTAACTTTCGTCATTATGAAATTATTTTTTCTAAGACGCCTTTAGATAAGTTGCTGATCAGTAAAAACGCAAAGGTATTTTTCTAGCATAAAACAACTGTGCATTGACCGTCTGATACTGTGATTAAAGCATTTATGGAGTATTCGAAGACATGTTGGTACTAATACTATTTTTGTTTTAGTTGATGATGATTTCAGAGATGAATTTGAAGAGTTAATTCAAGCTAGAAAATTCCTGCTCGACAATTAGCATCATCCATTCAGATAAGGCTAACGGTTCGGTTGTTTCCCAGGTGACATACTCACATACTTTTATCAAACCCTTTGTCTATACACACAGTTTCATAGAATAAACTGAATCTTTAAACACATATCAATCTGCCTCAGACACGCTTGTCAACGAGACACACGTCACCGTATACAACGCCAACTATCGACTGGACGAGGGCTACACGGATGGGATCTGGGGTTATGCGTACATTCCCGACCCGGAAATCCCTGGGCGCCTCAAGGTGGTACTGGATGGCGTACCTACTGAAGGAGATTGTACGTATATTTTTCTCCTTGATATCTTACATTTTTGAGATCGAAAGAATCCTGCAACTTATTAGTAACCAAAATGTTTCTTTCACTTTTTGTGATGAAGGCGTTTGCTGCCTTGACACAAACTTAACACCACAGTGAAAAACAGACAAACAAACAAACATCTCAAGGTTATGATCTAACATGATAGTACTCCTATCTTTTCAAAAAGGTCTTTGTGTTCACAATAGCTCAAGCGCCACCTACAGTTCAATGATGACTGGAAAATAATAGCTCATTATTTTTCAACGCACTCGGATATTGGGATGGTGTGAGTGACGTTGAGGATCAAAATTTTGGTGTGGGTTTCAGGAATGGGTTTCGGGAAACGTCTATATTGATCATGCGTTTATGATAAGAGCTGGTACACACTTCCTGATGTAAAATCAGTGATTGACGATGAAGAAGGTACACATTTTATCACATTATAGTGTTGTTTGAGGTAGTAGGATTGATAAGACAACAATATCAGGCTTGAAGAAATTGATTTACAAAGCAACAAGAACAATAAGAACAGAGCAGCTTCTCTACATCATGCTCTAAAAGTATTAGAGAATTGTTTATGCTTGATTACGACAGCTGATCGTAATCATGATGATGGATTTACTATGTTCGTACAAAATGGGTGAGATGTCGACGATTATCTCAGAGATAAAGGAAACATAAACACACAAAGAAAAAAAAAAGAATCAAGGCGACGTAGAATAATGGTAATAGTACCGTAAGAAAGATGAAGGGAAATAAAGATCTGAAGATAGAGAAGGAGCAGAAGAGAGAGGAGGATATGGGATGGAGAGTACTCAAGAACATCCTTATGAATATACTTGTAATGTTTATATACCTTTATCAAGACGATCCAGATCGAATTATAAAAAAGTACCATAACAACCATGGATTTCAAAGTCCCTACTTAGGTCTATCAATAGGAAGAATAAACTGTTTTGCAAATACCTGTACCGAAGATCTCCAAATGATGTAACTAAATCTCATTATATTCGTTACCGCAATATACTTACTTCTTCGTTGCGCTTAGCCAAGCAACTGTATTTTGCTAATCAGTTTGAAAAGAATCTAAGTTTGACATTAAGAGTACGTGGAGGGTGATAAACACAACTTTGAAATCCACCACTGTTACAAATTCCCCTACTCATATTTTGAATGACGGTCATCAAGTTGATGATCCACAGGAAATGGCCGATGTATTTAATGATTACTTTGTTAACTAAGGACCTGACCTTGCCAGCAAAATACCAAATACCCAGACAACTTTTCATTCTTTATTAAAAGACAGGAATGCACAAACCATGTTTTTCATCCCTATTGTTGAAGAAGAAATCAAAGAAATTGTTGATAACCTAAATATTAAGAAAAGTATAGGTAATGATGGTATTACAGCTTTTCTTTTGAAGAACATAATAAATGAAATAATTTCTCCACTTACTTATATTTTCAATCAATCTTTATCTAGTGGCAAAGTCCCAGATAAAATGAAAATCGCTCGAGTTGTTCCCCTATACAAAAAGGGTCCAAAAGAATTTGTGAATAATTACCTCCCGATATCTCTTTTAACCTCAGTTTCGAAAATTCTGGAAAGGCTTGTTTATAAACGAACTCTTAAATTTCTTGTTAATTGCAATATTCTTTCCAATTTGCTTTAGATGATGCTTCCCACACCATCGGTGTTTTTCTCGATTTTTCGAAGGCTTTTGATACCATTGACCATTACATTTTGCTTTATAAGTTAAGCCATTACGGTATCCGTGGGAGGGCTTTAGAGTGGTTTAAAGACTATCTCACAAACAGAAAACAATTTGTTTACATAAATGGTTATGAGTCAAGTATGACGTCAACTTCTTGCGGTGTCCCCCAGGGTTCTCTTTTTGGCCCACTTTTATTCATCCTGTACATCAACGATCTCCAAAATTCGTCACAGATTCTTTCTTTTATTTGTTTCGCTGATGATACAAATTTATTTCTGTCTCACCGTAATCTCACTACCCTTGTAAGCATAATGAATAATGAATTGAAATCTGTTCAGTCCTGGATTTACGCTAACAAGTTATCATTAAAGGGATAGTTCAGTATTGGTGGAGATGAGAATTGGGGTTTTAACTTTTTGTGAGATACCAAGAAAACGCTTATGATATAGTACAGAACATACCATTTTAAGAGGAATTCAAAGTTTATTTGATAAAAATCGGGTTTGGAATGACTGAAACATCCAAAAACAAAGTAAAACAAAGCGATCGTAATAAAGTGTGGGTCCCACACTTCATTAGAATCGCTCTTTTTGGATATCTCAGTCATTTCAAAACCAATTTTCATCAAATAAACGATTGTATATTCAACCATGATTTCCCCATATCTTAATTATGGAATTCTTGCGTGGGGTAACGCATCCAAATATTTGCTGGATTCGCTTTTTCTTCTTCAAAAGCGAGCGATCAGAACTATTAATGATGCTGGGTATTTCAATTCAATTCAATAGTTTATTTATTTCCATCATCAAAAAGAAAAGAAAAGAAAAAGTTGACATAATCCAAAGTGATACAATTTTTTTTTTCATTTCTCTTACACTCGTCTGATAAAGGATTTTTTTTAATACAATATAAAGTATATACACGAATGATGTCGTGTATTTATCTCACACAAACGCCTTATTTCTGAAAAATAAGATTTTTTTTTTAAATTGATAGATTTGTTTGATTTTAACTTAGGTATTTTTATTTATAAATTTTCCTCAAAAGATCTTCCTGATTTTTTTTTTGATTTTTTTATATTATTATTATTTATTTTTTTTTTTTTTTTTACAGATGTTCATAAGAAACAATTATCTCCACCACTATCCAACTCGCCAGAGAGACGCTTATCACCTTCCACGTACTCGAACAATTTTCGCTAAAAACACAATTATGTATACAGGTCCAAAATATTGGAATGATCTCCCAACAGAAGTTAAAAGCTGTTTGTCATTATCATCCTTTAAGCATGTATTGAATAGCTACAACACACAAGTGCACTAACATTCCTTTTAATTATGCTCATGGCTGTTCTGTTATACTACAATGTACTCGGTTGTTGCCATGTGAACAGACTTATGCATAATACATTTAGTTACATGCTCTCTCAAGTTCCTACCCATCGGTGTTTTTCCTTCCACTTCTAGTAAGACCTTCGGTCGTGTCGCATAGCGTCCATAGTTTCCCCTTCTTTCTTTCTTTCCTTTTTTTTTTTCATGCGGCATTGCAGCTGGCTGGTATATCACATATAGGAATTGCAATTGATTCATGTTTTCCATTTTTCGAATCTTTCCCCGTGTCTATGGAAGCCGGAATGTTAAACCCTAAAATTATGTCGTATTCACACTATCACTCCCATGTCAAAATTGCTATTAGAGCAACTGCTATTCGGTAGTGTGCAGCATGTGGTTACTTGTTCTCATTTTATCACACACATACATTATGTGAGAAGAATTTTCTGTACCCCCGAGTATTAAAATAGTCATTATAGGGATAGAGGGATAATGAAGAAAATTACAGTGGGCCACTGCTTTCAAAGATCTTATCAATCTCTCTTCAAGACTGGGTGTTCAAGCTTGGCCCTACGGTGGAGTCAAAATACCAGTACAGCCTGGTGACGGGCGGAGAGGAAGCGAACCAACTCTACGTACTCAGTCGCGACCCCACCCAGTACTACCAGCTGTACGACTTCGAAGTACGGGAGTACGTGGCGTTACACGGGTTCACCGGTCAGCTGAAGGCTCCATACGAAGTGCCACACCCTGCAGAATGCGTGTAC